>VYZV01022114.1:297196-318120 GCA_013401275.1 Pandion haliaetus | reverse complement strand
GCTTTTATGATATAAATTGATGAATGGCTTGGTATTTCCAGAAATTTTCCTGGCAGAGTTCTCATGCTCGCTGCTTGATATGTCGTCAGCTGTTATGCTAAAAGTTCATAGAATCATTAAGGTTGGGAAAGACCCTTAAGATCATTGAGTCCAACCATTAACCTAACACTACCACGTCCACCAAGTTGCTATAAGCTGTAAGAAAAGATCATCACTTCTGGGGCTAGGGCCTCACATAGGAATTGGGAGAGCCACATTCTTGTCTTCTTGTCTGCAGAATCTTGTATAATTTGAATTAAGTCATTCAGGTGTCCAGTTACTTGTAAAATGGTACAAATTTCCAGTGATTTCAGTATGACTGAGATAGATAAGCACCCTTGCTCTTCTTGTTGTGATTTCTCAGCTGGAAGATGGAAAGATACACAGAGGTGTCCTAAGTAGAACTGTGTGAAAGACGAACTCAAGTATAGCAGAAAGTGGCCAGGCAAATCCATCAGACTTAAGAGCTTCCCTTTCCAAAGGAAACCCCTATGATAGGCAACAGGAATTGTGCATTTAATAGAGTCGTGGGGGATGAGGCGGGTGATCTTTAAACACGTGGGGTCTGATACATGCCTGCATTACTCTGTTTTCATGCTCATTTAGCTCTATTGATTAAAGTGGAATTGCACCAGCAGATGATTGGGGTTGCACAATAATAAATCACACTTCTTTGTTTCTCCTTGACAAGTACAAGCCCATAGCCTGTAAGCAGCACAGAATCTAATAGTATATGAAGCCTTACATTGGTTTTATGCTGGATAAAATTCATTTAGCACGCAATTTTTACGTATGTTGGATTTGTTTGACAACTGTGAAAGGTGGCTGCCTGTGTCATGTTTTTCTTATAAGCTGGTTACTAATGGTGAAAATAAGGGAAAAAGCAGCTAATCAAAAACAAGCAGGACAGTCGACACTGGGCAAGTAGGATGATTTGCAGATTCACAGTGGTTTGGTGCTGTTGTTCAAAAGACAGATACCTTCTCTTTCCTCTGGCCTGGTTTGGAGCTTAGGAGGGTTCTGGGTTACCTTTATGTTTTTACAGATCACGTGCTTTGTTGGATGATGGGTTTTGATCATCAGAAAGCATTAAGAAAAATCAGGCAAAGGCTCTTTTTGTGAAACTCGAATATTTTTAGGAACAAAGGTAAATCAGTGTGTTAAACTTTATGGTATTACACATTTGTCTTCCATAGGATAGCCCTTGTTGGTGTTGCCACCATACCAGATGACTTGTTTTGCCCTCACAGTCACTAAGTTAGGTGTACACCCTGCCTGGTTTTCACATACAGTGTGTGTGTGTATGTAATGCGGAGAACTCCTTGTGCTGTTTCAGTTCTTCCCAGCTGTCTAGTGAAGTGAAACTCCTTATAGTACAGTTCCTCACTTCAACTTCTTCTTGTATTCTCTTGATCTTAGTGTGTCCGTGCTCTCGTGAGTAATTCTCATCTTCAGCTAGGATCTTGCTAGCTGCTTCAAAGCTGAAATTTCAGTTCTACGCAACGCCTGAAGGTTGTGCCTCATCCACCTTCATTTTGGGGTTATTGAGGCCAGATGCATGTGACTGAATTCCCCTTCACTGTATGAACACCTCTATCACCAAGCCACACAAATGAGTTGGGGATCATGTCTCAGGGTGGTTCAGGGAAAGAACTTGCTTTTGCGGTCATTCTTTGTGCCACCCCAATTTCACAAAAAAGTTACTTTGGGGCAGCTGTGGAAGGTGTCGAGTTTGAGCTGGGGGCTGTGTGGTATTACAAAATTGGGTCTTAATCTTGCTTGTCTGTGACAAAAGGAGATGATCCCAGTAATGTCAAGAGGGGTGTTTGGACTTTACTTCACGACCGTTAACAGTTAATGCATTTCCAGGTTGGAAATGTACTGAAGAGCTCTCCTACTCCCACCTATTGCAACTGTTGCTGCTTGTGAGAGGAGCTCCTAAGTAGACCAGTTACTCTCCATATGAGAAAGATGACCAGCATTTTGATTGCTTAGGTGAGGGGATCTGCTTCTCCGCATTGCTGTGTCTGTGAAGTTACTCAGCATGCTTTGTTCTATTTTAAAAAAAAAAAAAAAATTAAAAAAAAAAAATTAGATACTGGGGGGTTTTTTGCTACTCTCTTTTTGGGTGACACCTAAGAGGACTTCTGAGCAAACATGTAGCTAGTGCAGACCAAGCACTGAGAATTTCCTTTTTTTCTTAAAGCTTCACAGGAGATAGCTTGGTTTAGGTATTCTCTCAACTATGGCTGAGGAAAACTCTCAATACTGTAGTTTATCTGGATAGAAATTCAAGAATTAATTCCTGGGGTAATTCTGATTTAGATCTGTGGTCACAAACTAGGTCTGACTCATGGTCTCCTCTGGCAGCAGCTGCTCTGTGTAGTGTTGCTCATGTCAGCTTTGCTAAAAATGTATTTGGGAGTCATGAACTATCCCTCTTATTACTGCTGTTGCTTTCACCTCTTCCTCCACCTCCCCTTGGGGGTAGGCTGGCTCCGTACAATCAAACATGAAAGTCAAGAACAAGCCAACAGCTTTGCTGCAGACTGAACTGGTGTAGCACTGGGATTCTGTGGTTGGGAGAGAATTTACCTGTGTCAATACGTTCCATTTTGTGTCGGGATAGAAGGGGAATGGGGAATGAATGCATCCTTATGGGTACTGTGCGGGCAAAAATGGTCTGGTTCTTTATGATGGAGTGTGTGCACCCTCCCTGTATGTATTCATCATACAGGGGGTGTACATGTCAGAGAACTTTCTGTTTCTTGTAGACTCTCAGGTGTTGATGAAAAGTAAATAATTGGAGGAATTCTGCCATGTTCATTCTGAATAGTGCCCTGTTCTGCAAATAGTCCTGTGGCTTTCAACAGGATTTCTCACGGCGTAATGCACTGTGCAAGCGTGAGACGGGATGGCAGAATATGACCCTGTCAAGCACACAATGGATTTTTCCGTGTTGCATTTTGGATGTGCCTTCAGGTGTCTGTGTGTTTGGACCATAGCTGTGCTTTGTGCTGCAGAGGTACAAAGAGACATTGCTGCCTTCGAGAAATGACAAACTAATGGCAAAGTGGGTAGTAGGAAGAGGAAAAGAGATAGAGTGAAAGGAAGTGATTTGCCAAACTTCAAACTTAAGGTTGATGAGATTCAAACTGAGCTTTCCCCAGCTGTTGTTCTGTGACTAACTCACTTCCAGCTTACTGTCCCATGAAAGGAGTTAGAAGTATTTAGTTTTAATCTAAGGGTGTAGAAATTAAATGTTAGTAAGTAGTTATTTTGCCAGGTAGAAGCTTTGCAGGAGCTATTTATGAAGAGAAGGAAAACTCTGGGCATTTACGGGAGATTTTGTTTTGCTTGATAAATACACTGCACAATGATCCTACTCTACATATTAATCCTCTCTCTCTTACAAGGTATTTCAGCTGTATTTCATTAAGTTAAGTTGTACCAGTAGAGTGTTCAGTAGTAGCTATAAGAAATTAAAGAATGCAGAAAACTGTTTAGGAAAGATCATAATAAATTCTTTATATTCTTACTAAGGTTTTGTTGGTTTTCCCTAAACTATAGCACAAATTTAATGAAACTGTGTTAAATATTTGTACGTATCAATCATGCTGTGAAGGGCTGTTCTGGGATGGAAAAAGCAAGTGCTTATTATAAAATTTTCCAAAAAATTTTTTTTGTGGGAAACTAATAATAACATTCCATCCAGTTGAAAGGTATAATATGAACTTTGGATTTAGCAGGGTTAAAGTTGACATCACTGGACTTAATGTCCCACTTTTCCCAGTTTTGAATGGGTACATTGAACTATGAAATACTAGTTCAAATAAATAAATTGGCTTCTGTTTACTACATGAAGGATTCTGATTGGGAAACAAAATATGGTTACAAACAAATGCAGTTACATTTCCTGTGAATTAGCCTGAATATTGCAGTGCAGAGCAACAGCCTGTTAGAGGGACGAGGTGAGAGATGTCTTCTATCAACAGTAACATTTCCTGCTCAGTGCAAAATGGTGAAACGCCTGAGGGTGAGTGAGGTTGAGTATCAGCCATATACGTGTTTTTCTCTTTGCTCTATCCAGACAGCCACAGAGATTGGCCTAAAATGAAAGAGCAACAATAAAGCCATACTAGTAGAGCATATCTTAACTGTGTGCGAATGCTGTTCATCCAAGGCCTGAGGTACATGACACGTGGGCACGTTTAGCTGGCATTTTAGTGAACGTTCAACATTTGATATATCTGATGCAAGTCTTAATACTTGTGTGTGGGTATACACGTATGTGAAGGCTATATGGAAACAGCTAAAAGGTTGCAGCTATTTAAAGAAATAAGAAGTATTTCTTTGCCTGTTGAGGCATTAACTTGTACATCTTCTAGTTTTCTCACCACTGCAAGAGTTGTACAGGATTGTCACAGACCGTTTCTATGGAGGAAGGAGACGTTCTGTTTAGATGGCATCCCTTGGTTGTGGATCAGTGGCAGAGAAGCGTTGTGACAAGACTGGGAACTAGAAAAGGTGGAAGCTAGAGCAGCATGCTCCTTTATTCTCTCTGAAGGATTTAAAAACACAAACATCTTTTCTTCATACCTTAGTTTTTAGTAGTAATGTTGGATCTTCCTTTGAAGAGCTCAGAGGTTTCCTCTCATAGAGCATTTTGGCACAGCTGGGCTTTTAAGGACATGATTAGCCCCCAAGGATGGATTTGAGAGTGGGGTACGCAATCTCCAAACAACATGTTATACCTCTGTTTGTACTCACTGAATCCAGGGCCTTCTGGCCCGCTGCCGTGAAGCCAGATAGTTCAGCAGGACCGCTCAAAGAGTTGGCCAGTGTAGCAGAGTGCTCTCGAGGATCCCTGTAGCTTTGCTCCCATGGATTTGTCCTGCTCTGCTGAGAGGAGCACAATGCATGGTTGTCTCTGAGTCTGAGAAGAAGTTACTTGGTTCTGAGTTACGATTCCCAGTATAAGGGCTTAATCTGTCATACATAGTATGAAATGGCAAGTTACCATAAAAATTACTGCCACAGCACCTTTTAGGTTTATGCTAATCACCGACCGTTGTTCTGTTGTCATGTCTCCCAGCAGGCCTGAGCAGCTAGTTCTGGTTGTCTTGTGCGGCTGATCTGTTCTTTGTCTGAAGCCTGAGAAACTTTGGTCTTAGTGGTCTGTAACTGGAGTTCCTTTGCAATCCACCACTTCAGGAGGAGACAGTTCGAGTCCAATTAACATCAAGCTTGAACAGTTACTCATATAACCTGTTTCAGGTTTGACCTAGCTGATAGGTACGTGTTAGGAATAACATTCATATGGGAGGTTGCAAAAGAACAGGGTTATGCCACACAATACTAAGAAGTAGTGCTGATGAACGTGTGTGAAGGTAGTAATGTGTTTCATGTCAACATTCATAGGACTGTCTTATGCTACTGTTATTACAAATGAGAACGATAAGACCTCAAGAGCATGTTGCTATTCTGGGAAACAAAGATTTCCGAGGAGATTGTTTCCTGTCTTTGCAGCCAGGAAAAGAAAAACCTTTGACAACGCTTTTAGCAAATTAAGCTGAGAAAATTGAGGAAAAAATAATGTTCTCTAATTTCCGTCTCTGGTATGCTTTAAACACTGGCCATTATTTTAGGAATCCCTTGTACGAAAATGGAGATAGTTTGAATTGGAGGAGGAAGTACTACATTGCTAGGACTGTGTTTATATTGACTATCAATATGAGCTGAGAGCTACAGAAGTCAAAGGTAACTGTTTTTTCAGTGTGTTATATTGTCTGGTTTGAAAACAGAAAAGAGAATGAAGCAGCCTTGTCATATATCTCTCTTTTTTGAAAATTCTTAAATAGGATGTTGTCAAATGAACCATATGCTATACATATAAATTAACTAAGGTTATTTTTCTCACTATTTCTAATATAAACAGACTGTAGATGTGTAAATCTTAACTTTAACCATGTAATCAATTGCTGTTTACTTCTTTAAGAAAAACAAGGCTGTCTTGTTATAGCCTTTCTTAAAATGTTTCACATGGTCAGTTGATACAGTATGAGCAGCCCTGTTGTCATGCTGGTAGTCAGGCAATTTGTTAAATTAAAACTGCCCAGGAATTCCTCAGCAAAATTATTGGACTGCATTGTCCTTCATAAGATGCTTTTAACTACATCTTGCTTTTCTACTACTCTCAAATCGTCAGGAAGAAGATAAGGGGCATCTTCTAACACGCTTTTGTTGTCTGCTCTGTGAGCTGTGTGGCTATGTAAACCCTCTTGCATCCCAAGAAAGTTTTGCAAAAATATCCCACTGCTACTTATTGTAATGGTGTTGGCAGTAACAGGCTCTGTATTGTAGGTAGCTCGGTGGCTGCTCGCAGTGTTTTGATCAACATGGCTGAAATCTGAGCCTAACAAAAGTCAATGAGAGTTTTGTCTTTGTGTAGCAGCCAGAATTTCTCCCTAGCTGTTACAAACACAGTCAGCATGGTAATGAGGAGAGCACACCGATTGGTATGATTTGATTTAAAAAGGAAAAAAACTCATGTGTACAGTGTGTCTTTATGTGGATTTCCTGCTCTTCCTAAAAGTCTTCTTTCTTCACTGTAGCTGAGTATTCCTTGAGCTGGGAGTTGTTAGAATATAATGAATGCTTTTTTAAAAAAGTTGATCTAATCCACAGTCTTCACACAAGCAACTTAATGCTGTGCTGAAAATCTCTCAAGTCTTAACAACTCTCGTGAGATCACCTAAAACCTAGATTATTGGGTCTTGCCCTGTGAGTGTAGAATGGTTGGAGGTGTCTCATCAAAACATGGCCAAGTATGGATTGTTCAGAGCACCCTGCAACATCCTAACTGCATTGTGCTATAACATACAGGAAAAATGGACAGTCGTGATCATGTAGCCAGTATGGTTTGAGTTTGGGTAATGCTGCTATGTTTTAAGCTACTTAGTAGGTCTAATGGTTGGATAAAATATTTTTCAGGGAAATGTTAAAGTTGGCATGGTGACTGCTAGCCTAAGACTCTAAAGTATAGACTAAAAGGTGATTTAGGGAGGTCAAGTAATGAACACTAATAAAAACAACTTTCACTTTACCATGTTTTTAGTGTGTGCTTCAAATGCTGTGGATATGGCAGAAAAGCCTGGAGGAAATCATGGCGTGTGAACAACGAGCACTGCTGCTGCAAATGTCTTACTGGCACGCTTGTAGTGTGATTCATTAATTTGGTATCTTGCTTATAATCTGAGTTTTTTAAATAGAAAGCCTGATTAGGGTGTATTAGTTTGGACATTCAGTTTGGGGAAAAAAAAAGAAAAGAGTAGTATTCTATATTGTATCAACTACTCTAAATTCATCAGTGTGCTGCTGAAATGTGTGTGACTAATTAAGAATGGTAGTTTTTCATGTGATTTGCTAAATCATTTGTCATATTCCTATTTGTTGAATCATCAGGTGTAGAATATCCAATTATTTGATTCGATTAAAATTTTTTTTCTTTAAATTGGAACTTCTCTCTTGAAATCTTATCAAGGAAGAGTTGATCTTAAAGTTATTTTTGCTGATTTTTTTTGGGGGAAAAAAGCTACAAGACATTTGCAGTTAAAGAAGCTTGTAAAGTAAAGGAAATGAGTTTGCAGAAGTTGAAGGTAGTACAGGGTTTGAGGAAACTGGATGCTTCTTGTATGACTTTGAGCAGATCGCTTAACCATACTGTTTCAATTTTCTTACCCGTAAAATGGGGCAGTGAAGAAATACATGTAGTTGGAAGTTCACTCTTAAGTTGCTTTATGTAAAAATTAATTTTCAGAAGGCAGAAATCATCCTTTGAGGGCAAAAGATTTCCAAAAGCAGAAGTGCTCTCAGTACATACTACATCTGTTACCATGTGTATCTTTATCTCCCATAACAAGGATATATACGAGATAACACAAGAATTGGGGGTTAAATATATTTAGAAAATGGTTGAACTAAAAAAGGCAATATTGCACTGAAATCTCCAAAATGTGATGCACCTGTATTTATCAGACTGTCACTTGACATCAGTTCCTTGGTTTCACTATTTAATAATCCTCAGTAATGCCCATTTTACATCTGGGTACTCTATTTCTGTAAAAGAGTTGCTCAAAAAAAAAAAAAAAAAAAAAAAGCAAAAAAAAAAAAAAAAAAAAAAGGCAATATAGAAAAATCTGAACAAGATGCAGCCATACTACTCATGCTTACTGCTTCTCGTGTGTACTTCTAGCAGCCTGTAGAGTTTATTTTACAGAGAAGACAAATTTGGAACTAACAGGGATGGCTTGTGCAAAATTAAAATTATGTTGATTAACTGCAAAGTGGTTTAAAAATGTGAGCTCAGGGTAGTCCTGTTGGATATCTGATACGCTTTTGATTCCAAGTTCATCCTTCAGCCCCTATATACAATTGTGTTCTGTTAAATTAACCTGACATGTTTTCCTAAGGTTTATGGGTCATTGACAGTATTAGGTTTCATGCGGGCCAGCTGTTCCCAAATCAAGTCCCTTCCTACACTCCAGCAAAATCGGAGCCAGTGAAGAGGGGAGCATGCAAGCAAAGGCTGATGGAGGGAGGAAACACAGTATGAAGGCAGACAAGTAATTTTACTGGTAGCTTCACTGTTAAAAGACTTTCACGAATTCCATGCTCACTAGCAAAATGTTGAAAAATGTAGTGTTAAATTACAGTTGTTCCTTGGGACTGTTTTCGTAAACTCTTAATTACAAAAGCAAGCCTGAAGCGAGGAGTGTTTCAAAGTCCCCCTGGCAAGGAAGATGCAGTATCTGTCACACGCAGAGTTGAAAGGAAATGGGGATCTGCAAAAGGAACCGAGATTGACTTGGAGCCTTTCCCAACTGCCCCAGCAGTTTTACAGTTATGTCTGGGGTTTTTTAATGTCATAACGTGGTGACTGCATTTTTGCAGAAGCCTAGCATGGTAGGCAGGAGTCTGAACTGCACAAGCACCATGAGGGTTCATGGCAAAAGGTGTTTCTTCCCAGCTGTGGCAGTGCCAGGCTGTGACCTGTGCTCCCTTCGATGGCCTGGCTGCTGCACGCACTCCCGCCTCGCTAGGCAGGAGTAGAGCCAGAGCTGAGCACGGCACATGCCCAGGATTAAAAGCATTACTGACATTGTGCCTCTCTTTTCTCCTTTGAGAATTTTTGTGCAGAGATAAACACTATCCAGAAAGTTAAAGCTATAGAGTGCCCCTATGTTCAACTATAGGTGAGCATCCCTCTTTAACAGACAGCGTTTGGGACTACAGGTAATAGTATCCAGAGCATTCAGGATAGCGTGGTGGTGTTCTGTTCTCACAGGCAAGTTGAAGGTTGTTGTGACTTTTAAGGCAGTGCAAGTCTGTTGGACATGGCGTGACAGAAAATTTCAGGTTTTGGTTTTTTTTTTCTTTTTTTACTGGCATGTCTGGTGGAGCTGGAAAGGCAGCTAGGAAGTGTCACTAGCACATTTGCTCCAGAAACCTGCCTCTGACAGAGGAAAATACCAGTTGCTTTAGTTGAAGATGTAGGAAACCAAGTAGCTGCCAATTATAAAGTGCTTGCAGGCACATTTTTCTAACCTTGGCAGTTTGTGGCAGGCTACTGTTCTGAAGCTGGAGCTTTTCTACCCTGACAGACAGTTGATATCATGTTGCTTAAGATATATCTAATGTCTGATTATGCGTGGGCCTGAGAATACATGAATTCTAGTGAGTTGCAGTGGGATTATCTGGCAATCAGACCTTTATTTTTCAGTTTACTGCATGAAACCATACCTGTATTTGAGTAAAACATCCTAATTGCTAGTAAATAATACAGCAGAAAGGCATCTCTCTTCCTATTCGTAGCTTGCTGTATTATTTGTGGTTTGTAAGGTGAGCAACCTGTTCTAGCAGTCAGTTGGGGGCTGCCTTCCCTGTTTAGAGCTGGGTCATTGACTTACGCA
The DNA here is from genome assembly GCA_013401275.1 of Pandion haliaetus. Classification (NCBI taxonomy): domain Eukaryota; kingdom Metazoa; phylum Chordata; class Aves; order Accipitriformes; family Pandionidae; genus Pandion; species Pandion haliaetus. Next base: position 308,110 of record VYZV01022114.1, on the reverse strand, counting down.
GTGATCTCACATGAATTGCTTATCCTGAGGAAAAGTGAGGTGTATAGAAGATAGAGGGTGTAATACCTAATGCATACTAGATTCTCTGGTGAAGAGCATTGTGTAAGGTCCAAGAACAGTTATTTAAACCAACTGCAATTAAGAGTCTTGCTCCAAAAGGCATGTCAGGAGAAGTTCCTTGTCATTTCGTATGTAGCTGATATCTCATATTTAAAACTTCTATAACACCTTTGTGTGTGGACGCACGCACACCCCAGGTGTGTGGGAGAGGAGGGTTTCTGGAGGGACCCAAAGGATTGAATACCTCTCAAGAGAATGAACAGCTGGCCTAGCACATGCAGCCAGTAACTAGGAAGAAAAGGGTTTTATGTTGAGTCTGAATGAAAATCAGGACAAATACCAGTTGTTAGAATGTGCCAATCAAGGGCATCTTGGTAAATTCCATGTAGAGAGAAATTTTAATTTGGAGCTAGTGTTCAGTCAGTAACCAAAGAAATACTCTTCAGATAAAAGTGCTTCAGATTTCTTGGTATGGGAAACCAATAATTATGAGATACAGTGAACAATACAAGGTAGAATTGCTAAAGGGATTAATTAGGCTTAGTCTAACTAACCACTATAATTGATGCAAATATACATCTGCAGCCTGCTGAGATATTAGATAGTCATCATACACCTGCTGAATTTACCAGCATTGCAGAAAACAGCTGTCAGAATAATTTCTGTTTTGGTTGGGTTTTTTGGGGGTTTTTTTTGTTTGGTTTTTTTTTCCCCCCCCCTGGAACTCCTTGAGCATAATTGACTGTTTGTTCTTTTGTTGTTCAAAATGTTTTCTTTTTCTCTTTTCTTTTTCTAAACAGCACTTCCATGATGGTAGAAAGGCACAACAACATATTGAAACTTGCTGGAAACAACTTGAAGCAGTAAGTGGAAACTTCCTCAGATGTGACATTTAAGTCATTTTTATACTGTTTTCACAGACATGGTTCTAAACATTATATATGGAAAAAGAAGGGTGTATGGATAAAAGCTGTAGAAGTGGGATTTTTAAAACTGCTGTCTTAACTACACTGCTGGACACGAAGAAGGCTGTTTTAATAGTACATTTGGCTTTCTGTGGGATCTTGTCTATTATGAGTAGCACTTAATTTGATATGACTTGAAAAGTGTGCTAACTGTTGCTGGAAATGCAGAGTCCCTGAGGGTCCTATTCAGATAGTCCACTGTAAGCTGAATAGCTTCATACAGCATGAATAAATCGAATGGAAATATCTCTTGAGCAAGGTGCTGTTTCTCAAAAGGAAATACATTGGAATTGTTGTTCCAAGTGATGAATGAAAAGTGAGACACTAAGTAGAGGAGAGGATAAAGAAAGGGGGCATCAGTAACCAAAAGTCATACTTGCAAATGTGTGAATCTTAGTAACTCCCTTGTGCGTTATAAAAATGAGGGAGTTAAGTGTTGGAAGGGAGTGATCTGGTCTATGAGAACAGAAGAAATGCTAACAAGGAAAAATACTGAAATACTAGTGATGTTGTTAGAATCAAGCAGCCTGAAGAATGGAACAAAAAATATGTTTCTGCTAACTTTGTTTTTTGAAGTTCTTTAATATGGAGATGTATTTCAATGTAAACAAGTGAGTCCTAAAATCTGATAGTTGTTAGAGCAGATCAGTTCAGGGGCAGGTACTGATTTTAGGTAGATTTTGGTATCATGTTTCTTTCCCATAATGAAGGCTTCCATCTTTCCTTTCAGAGCAAAAGGCGTTTTGAACGTGATTGCAAAGAAGCTGATCGAGCACAGCAGTATTTTGAGAAAATGGATGCTGACATCAATGTTACAAAAGCAGATGTTGAAAAGGTAAGCCAGAGGGTGGAGAGATGTTTGTGAACATGGATGTGATAGGTTTAGTTCCTCAATCACACTGGTAGGATAAACCTTCTGAGGCTTAATGCCTCATTTAAGTCACTCTGTAGGTTAATTAAAAATAGGCAGATCTCTGCAGAGACCTATATTTGCATGAAAATTCTAAACAGATAGCTTAGATTTTCTTCAGGAAGGTGATATCTGAGTTTAAAATAGCTGACATGGCTCCGAATGAGCTTATGCAAAATCAGTTTTAACTAACACCCCAGATTCTGTGACGGTCAAGCTTGTGAAGGCTCCATGAGAGGTCCTTGCATTTACCACATGTTGTTGGTCACTCTGTGATCCAGGTAGAACTAAACTTTCTGCCTTCTGAGCAACACTTCAAAGATGTCCTGATGTCATTGGTTGCAATGAAGTATTACCAGGATTGTTGTTCGTGGTCTTAGGTTTACAGCAGGACAGCTTTTCATGTTATGCAGAATCCTGGAAACCATGCTTGTCACAGATGGCACGTAACTTTTATTTTCATATCTCAGTTGCTGTCTGGTTGCAGAGTCATTTAGGGCTTTTATACATTGAACCCCATTCAGTGAAGCTTTTGAACTGATGCTTAATTTTAAACACACATTTCTCTTTCAGCATATCCAACTTGAAATATTTTCTTTCTTTAGTTTGATTCAAAATTGGATGTACAGAAGGATGCTTATAGTTTAAATGTCCAAGTTCAGTGATGTACTTGTAACTTAAGGAAGCAATTGAGAGGGAGAAAGCATGTTTAANTGAAGCTTAAAATATTCCAAACATTTTGTTGCAGGGACAGGAAAGGAAAGTGAATTATAGGTAAGGAATCTTTTCTAGTCCAAGATAGCCCTTGTAAAATGTAGCTGTTGCTCCTCAAGAGGTATGCTTCATTCTGTTCTCAGTTAATTCAATCCTGGGAAACTATCACATAAAAATTTTTCTTTACATCTGTGGGATCTTAAGATGTTTCTAGTATGCTGAGCATCATGGAGGTTGCATAGCAGATAGCATCAAGGATGCTATTAGAAATGGGGACAGTAAATGGAAAAGAAGCTCAGGAAATTTTCCCAAAGTGCTATTGCATATCAAAGGGAAAAATATCTCTGTGGTCTTGTAATTTGCTTGGTTATTAGTTGTAAATTCACCATGCAGTTTTGATCCTTTGTTGCCTTCCGGATTTGCCAGGGCACTTTACAGATGAATGCATGTACAGGATTGTTAAAGATTAACACCCCATGTGGGTTTTTCTGACAGAGGAGAATCATCTCTTTATCTGTATAAAGTGATTTTAGAATACATTTTTTTCATAGATAAAATTAGGACTTGCCCTAGATATTTTTCAAAGCTGAGGCCATGTCAAAGGGATACAGAGACATGACTTACTATTTGAAATAGAGGGCTGAAACTCCTTCCTTCTACATCCCTTTCTAAGACTTGCCTTTTCAGGTCAGAGTGAAAGGCTCTATTTGGTGGTGTATCAATCTGATAGCATTAGGTAAATTCTGGGAAGCAATCCCTACTCTGGTGCTCTTTCCCTGTAAAGTGAAGCAGAGAGGCTTCCCTTCTAAGTTTCTCTAGCTTATTATTGTATGTATTTGTAAATTATTTATTACCAAATGAGGGTAAATTATTTATTACCAAATGAGTGTCAGTGGCATCTTTGAAAGGGAAAAAAAAAAAAAAAAATCTGTTGCAGTTATATGTGTTGGCTAATCTCAGGAGAAGGCAGTAGTCGACTCTCCAGTCAGTCAGCAGTGTAGATGGAGAAGGAAAAGGTTATCAAAACGAGTGGAATGTGAACTAATATTACTGAACAGAGAGAACAGTGTTTTTCAAGTGCATGTGTTAAACTGGGTTCATCCATGTCAGGCTGTGAATAATGCCCTTTCTTTGCTTCCCTCTGCCCGTGTGACTGGGACCGCTCTTGCATAACTCCAAGTGCAAAATAGGATATTGTTTAACCAAGCGTTGCTGTTGGGGACTTGCTCCAGGGAGATGCAGAAACTGCTCAGCTTCAAATGAAGCAATATGATGACTTTTACCTCCTCCTTCTATTGCAGCAGTTCTGATTTCTCTTGCCCCTTATGGCTTGGCTGCTGCACTCCTACTCCCAAAAGCTCCCAAAAATCTGTCTGGCCCGGAAAGCAGACAATTTGGCTGTGTTCGGAGCCAATGCTATTCACTTTGGCAGAACAAGGTGCTCTTCAAGCAATGGGATCGGTTGCCCTCATTTCTTCAGCTTGAGGTTGTCACCTTGGCTACTTTAGCTTTACCTGCAAATATGAGCAGACACTAGAGCTATTTTTTGCATCATGCATTATAGAGTAATGGAATTAAAATTCTGCAGTGATCGCAACGACACGTGAAATCAAAAGAATACATAGCTGCAATTCCCTAATGCACCTAATGCTAAACTGTATGAGGCTCTGAAATGCTCTCATCTCTCAAGCTTTCAGTCATTGTAGCCTTTGATAACTGTAGCAGGAAATTCTGTGACAGAGCTGCCAGCTACAAGCACTTAACACGGCCTTGCTTAAGGGGTACCTCTTGGTATTACAGTTTGCTAGGATTAAGTAACCAGAATAGTGGCAGAGAAGCAAATTAAGAGTTACTTTCCTCCTTATTTCTCCAGGACTGTTTTGTGAAGGGCATCAGGTGTGTGCTTAAGAGGCAGGGCTGGGTGTGCAGTATGGGTATCCTGCACCTAAGTCCAAACTCCTCCTGTAGGACCAGCTTAGGTTTGATACGCAGAGGGCGCATGCCTTCTGTGCCATTTCTGTGGCCAGTGTGGGCTTGATCATCTTTGCAGCCAGCCAGTCTGGTAGTTGATCTCAGAGAGAGCAGTGTATTTAGCTTTGTTTCCTCCCATCTCCTTTTTTGGTGTAGGAACATGGAGCAAAAGGCTGTGTTCAATCTCTATAGTGGTCACAGTCTTTATGTAGGAATCAAAGGAGAGTGGAGTAGGGCCCCTGAGCTCCCTTCCTGTGCGTTGACACTGAGCCTCTAAATTACCAGCAGTCGACATTTACAGAGAGATGTTTAAGCATTAACACAAAGAGCAGTTTGGCACAAAGGTTTTGTCAGTTCAGTTTAGCAGAGTCAGGGTAGGAAGCTTACTGTGCTGCAGAATGCTGTACTGTGAAAATATCCTTATAAACTAAGTAAATGGTGCAACATGCTGATGCTAATACCGGGAAGCCTTGTAGGTATCACTGTAAGCTTTAGCTTCATTTGGATCACAGTTGGATGTGTGCTTTAAAGCAGTTCTCTTTCAAAAACCACAGTGGAGCTGCTTCAATTTTTTGCCCATTTGGGGAAATGGTCTCTGTCACCAGCGTAGAGCTGGTGTACATATAAGGAAGTGCTCTATTGTTTGTTCCTTCTCTTTAGAGCTGCAATCACTAAAAAGCTGACATCTTTATGGGATAATGTGGTACCCAGTGGTGCCTTTGCAGACTTCTTGCAATTAAAAACAAAAAAAAATCAGCTGGCTTTTCTAAAGGTTTATTTTCAAAGTAGACTTTTCAGAATCTGTTTTCAAAGAGGAAGTGGCTGAGGCCAGCCATGGGAAGGGGTGAATGCTTTGCCTCTTGATTTGCACAGCAGTTTCAGGGGGTGGACAGCAGTTTGAGGTACTCAGTGTCAGGGAGGATCTGTCCCTTTGCTGAAGAGTATCACGGTCGTATGTTGGCATCCTAGGTAAGAATTTTGCCAGAAAACAACTTCAGCTTTGGGCAGTAAAAAATGAACTGTACATGAGTTCCCAGAACTGCTGTCCTGAAGTCGGGGCTCATCACCTTGTTCTGATTTTTGTTCCTGTTAACGTTAGGAAGGTTCCATCTTGAGTGGTTTTGAGATTAATGTAAATGTGTTGTGAATTTAGAAAGTACTTTAGTAGTGGTGGATTTAGAAGGACATAAAGCGCAAATTTGACCTTAACTCTTTTAAGTCAAGAAGCTTCTGACACTGCTTAAAACATGGGGTGGGTATTTTGTTTTGCTGTTTTAGATGTACTGGCCTTTTTTTGTTTGGTTCATTTTGTTTTGTTTTTGAAGTGGAGAAACTGAGGGAAATAGAAGTAATCTCCCAAGTTTACTGAAATCTTTAGGATCTTTCCCCAGTGCTCTGTGATGTTCAGGTCAGGTTATGTCTGCTGTATCAAAGATTTTTTTGGAGTCCCAGAATAGCTTAAGATTTGCATGAAGGCATAAAACCTCATAACACAATATCAACATGACATTAATTTCCTAGTCTGTAAATATAACTACAGAGAGATACTGGCATTTCACGCTTGAAGTTTCATTTTCTCTTTTCTTACACCATGTTCCCTGGGTGCTCACCATCAATTCCAATGCAAGGTACAGTCTGTATCTCCCTCCTTACCCATAGAAGATGTGACCACTTATATTGTCTTGGGTAGTCATGAGCTGAATTACTGGCAAAGTCTTGCTGAACATGGATGTAGAAATACTGCTACTTAGAAATTGGAATAAGCTGATCTTCCTGCCTGTGCAAACACAGTTATGCTGTCAAGTGTTAAACTGCTTTTCCAGCCTGTAGGCTGCTGTGCAGCGGGATGCAAATCTCTTCATTAAGAATTTACTCATCCTTACAATGAAGGGTACACTAAGCTATTTGTACTTGGGCTCTGGAGAAATCTCTGATCTGTGTTGCAGCACTATGCTGCATACGGTTTACAGCATGCTTTGTCGTAACAGCAGTCAAGTCACAACAGAGCCGGATGCAGCATTCATCACGGAAACCCCACAGACAAACCATAGAAGAACATCTCCAGCTCAGTTGTTGCATCGTGCATCGCTGAGGTTTTAGTCAGTTAAGACTGTCAGCAGTAAACTCTGCAGCTTAATGTCCGATTGTGGGTGCCTGCCTTCTGCAGACTGTAACTACTTAACGGGCCTAACTTTTCAGCAGATGCTGAGTTATCTGCCCTGTGACAGTGGGGCTTGTTGTATTCCCTCCTTCTCCTGCTCATCTTGAGGCACCTACTGACATAATGAACTTCTCAGCGTTTTGAAATATGTAGTGCCATGCGAAGGTATGTTAGAAGGTGGACAAGCTCTACAGTGTTTGTGCCATTAATACAGCAAATACTTATTGCAGTGAATAGTTCCAGAGGCTTTGCCTTTGCTATACTCTGCTGTGAATTTCTAAAAGTGCAGCAGCAGTGTCTCAGTGAAATACGCAGGCAGGGTGCATAAGGCTCAGTCCTGAACATAGTGCAAGAGAGCCTGGCCTGTGCATTTGTTATTTGAGAATTAGAAGTTGAGTAAGATTTCCCCATGTTCTCTGCATGGTGGTGTTTTACATACTTCAATTAGGCAGCTGCTTTTCTTTTGCTCCACAGATGGAGCTGGCTAAACCCTTCTGTGTCTTTGCTTGTGACGTGGGTAAAACTTCCCATCAATTCAAGTGCAGTTTTCTCTTTGTAATGTGATTTAAGGCCATTAGATTCATGGTAATGTTATTTCTCTGGGTTATGCAGACCCCGATCTCCTTCCTGAACTGCTTCTTTCCTAATGGATGATATAGCATGTGAACACAGGCAGTCCCTCAGGACAGTCATTTGCATTTCTGGAAGAGTACGCCTTGTTTACAACCTGCTGTCTGTGACACTGTATGTAGCAGCTGTTTCCCTTTTGGAATCATGACTAAGTCAGGGGGTTTGATTTCTAGTCAGTAAAGAGTTAATGACTGCATCGGGGTGGTTGGAAGACTTAATGAATATCTGTATGTATCCCATGCATACACTGTGTTTGGTGTTAAGAGGTCAATGAACAGAAGCACTGGTCGTTTTTAGTGTAAGATAAGGAAATCCATCTGAACTTACATTTCCTCTTAGCAGTACTCCTCTGCAGTAATGCTCTACATAGCAATTTGACTGAGTTTTGTAACAATAGAACTCTATTGGGAGGTAGATTGCTAAAGGAGCAAACAAGTCAGGGATGGAAAGGGGGTGTGAAAGGGAGGCTTAAGAGCAACTTCTGAATTAAGGATCAACTGCAGCTTGAATCAGGAATGTAATATAACCAGCATTCTTAGCAAATGCAAAGCAATTAGTTTATGCTATACAGTTGGAAAGCTTGTTTATAGTCATTCTTACTCGGTCAAAATACTAGAACAGGTATCTTCACCTGTTTAAGAACTAAGGGAAAATAAAGCAGAGACCTCAGAATTTAGCTTATTGTTTGTAAGTTGTTCAGTTTAAGTGAATGTATTTTACCCATAAAGTTGGTTTTTAAGGCTAGCAAGTTCATACTGGTAACTTCCTTCAACCCTGACTATCCATTCTGCATTGGCCGTGTTTGTAAATTCTTTCTTGGAGAGAGATGACTAGAACTGTGCCCAGCATTCAAAGTATGAGCTAAGCAATCTATTACACAGTCCTGAAATAATTTCCATTATGTATATATTCAAGAAACAATTTCCATTGTTTATATTCAATACTTACATTTATACACCACAGAATTTAATTGCTTACATAGTGTAATCTAAACAGATCTCCAGAAATCATTTAAACATCGTTGGCCATTGCTCTGAATACATCTTTTCTTGTTACCTTCTCCCTCAAGTCCACATGGCCTTGCACCCACTGTGAACACCTCCTTTTGTAACAAACTAGACTTTTGTTAGGTATCCTCATGGAACTGTGCTTCTCTGAGCTGTGTGGTAAGCTGCCGGATGTTAGCAGGGATTTGCAGTTTGGTCACCCAGAGAGTTTAGATATTTAGTATTCGTGACATAAGAATGGCAGTGCAAGGAGGCAAACTTCTGGATTCAAGGCACAGTTATTTCACTAGGGCCTCAGAGCAGTGTGCTGAGAGGTGCTTCTCTGGCACGTGTCACGGTGGCACGTGCTGCTGTTCTTAATTGTTATGTAATGGTCCTTCTCTTACACAACGTTTAGACTGCTTTGAACACTTTACAGACTAAGTTGAGGCAATTGATTGGACATGATAGAAATAGCGATACACTTGTTTTATATGTGGAAAATGCAGCACTCAAATTTGTGCAAGGGAGTCTGCAGCAGAACTGAAGTCTAAAGCCAGGCAAAGTCTTGGGCTCGTTCACTTAAGTAAAATTTCAAGTAACCTCTAGCTGTCAGACTCCATTAATCAGCAAGCAACCATGTCTTTAGTCATGCTGCAGTACTTGTCATAAGAGTATAGGACTGACACAGTTAGCTGAGTCCTTTTTGCAGTATGATTTTTTTTTTTTTTTTTAAATAGTACAGATGTGACCAGAGCAATTAAAGAGCTGTGCTAGGGCCTTGTGGAGCATGCTTACTGTGTTACTGTCCTAGCTCCATTAATTTGGTCGGTCTGTTGCTTTGGTATATTTCTTGTTAGCGTGCGCTTCTATAGTCTGGCAGAATTACATGCAATGCGACTGCACTAGATCACAATTCCTGAGATCTGGTAATGAGTATTTTTCCATCCTCTGTTACTGGTTTGCTCATTTGTATATTATATTTAGCCAAAGGATTTCAGAGATCCACAGATTCTTAGATCCCCCCCAATGTTAAAAGTAAGGATTTTTCTTTTCTTGGTTTTTTTCCTGCCTGTTATTTTGTACCCCTCGTTCTACCTTCCTGCTTTCAGGAAAGCAAATTTCAAAACCTTTTTCTGATTGCCAGTTCAGAGAGACCAAATGGGTTATTGTAAAATAGTAAACAATGGAGCTTGATTTGGAGGCTATGTAAATCAAAGCCTGAAATCCTGGCTCTGTTTTGAAGTCCATGGCAGAATTCCCGCTGTTATTAATGATTCTGCAAATGCTGCCAGTGTTGCTGCTACCAAGAGGCGCCCTGCTGCTCTTCATGATGGTGCCTGCTCGTAACAGAGAGCAGCTATGTGAGGTTGTCTGTGGAGGGAGGACCAGAGCCTGCAGCTGAAAAATCTGTGAGCAATTGAAAGCATTCCTGAAATTGGTGAAGTGTTTCTGAGTCTGCCTTTATCATTAANTTTTGGCAGGCAGTGGCCTGGCAGTGATGCATCTCACATGCTGTCTGGGTTTAAAAAAAAACGGGGGTGGGGGGCAATGGGAGGAAAGAAAGAATAAAGAAAACTACACCAGAGTTTTGACTGGAAATTCTGCCATTCTGGACAAGAGCGACTGCTGAGAAGTTGGACTGTTCCACTTAGTGTGGATCAGCTGAATAGCAGCCAAAGCTTTTTTCTGCCCTTTTCAGTTATTCATATCACTCCCACCATAACAGCCTCGAGGAGCTGCATTTTTTTGTCTGTGTAAACCCAGAAGACAGTGTATCTATTGACCCTCTTGCTGTTTCTGGAATGTGTCTTAGAAAATTGTCCTCAGCAAAATATCCTTCATTCTTTTCTGTATTGGAGACCAAAATGGCAGAAAGCGTACTTGTTTTTTAAAAACTTCTGCACCTAATCACCAGTTGCCTTTCATATTGAACTGGATTTTTGGGGGAGAAGGTGTATGCAAGTAACACTATACAAGGATTTATTTTTTTAATTCTCTAAGAGCAGCATGTAATGCATAGCAGCTTGCTATGGTTTTCTCACACTTTCAGGATCGGCAGTGCCCATTATAAAGATGTCTGTATCCCCTTTCTCTGTTAAATTTTCCTTTTCCAACTGCTGGTCAAAGGTGTAAAGTACTAGGATTGATTTCAGACCAGTATATGAAGCTTTACTAGTACTGCATGTTTGAAAGGACTATGGAGGATTTTCCTTTGTCTGTAATTCTTTTGTCTCATTCTGATATGCAGTGATTACTCAAATTGCATCATATTGCTAAACTGCAGGATTTTTCAAGCAGGTGATGAGTGTGTTCAGACTAAATGTATCTCCCTAACATGGGTTACTTTGGAGTAAAAGGGTTGCAGGGTAAACTTTCTTCTAATTTCTTATTTTAAAGGGGAAGGAAATACTTCTGTAAGTATTTCAGTTAGGAAAGATTTTAGAGCATCAATTTCCCACCCTGGCATCTGTCACTTAGCTCGAACCTGCCATCTCCAGACTCCTGGAAGAGTCA
>VYZV01022114.1:235460-289550 GCA_013401275.1 Pandion haliaetus | reverse complement strand
GTGTTCTATCTAGAAAACAGTTATGTCCATAAAGGGTTCTTTTTCCTTAAGTATCACCAAGGATTTTTTTTTTCTCTAGAACAGTAGTTTCTAACTTTCTTGATTCTGATAAGTGATATCCGTGTTCCTGCTCTTCTGCAGCATGCAGGTCCTGCCACTTTATAAGGATGGCCATAGGTGTACACAGTAGCAATTTAAAAGCTTATTGTCTTTATTTTTCAGATAATGTACTGCTTTTGCTACTAATGCAGAATGTTACAGCAGACCTTTCCTATCTCACCCCTTAACGTTCTAAGAAGCAAGTTTGGGCTCTCTTAGGCTACCATCAGGAGAGTTTCTCCTTTTCCTTGAAAGATTCAAATTGAAGGTTGTCTCCTTCACTTATCTTTTTCAAGTTTGAAAAACTTTGGATAGGAAAGTCAACTAGATATGTGCTGTAGTCAACTTTGAAAATGAGGTCCGATTCCAGGAAAGTTGAATGCAAGGACAGCTGGTGATAATGTAGCTAGTAAAATGGTGAGCAAAACCAAGAGCCTGCTGAGCAGGAAAAGCATTTTGTGAAACTCTGGGCCCACACAGACATGTGTTTCCCAGCTGGGAGGAGATCTCCAGGATCTGGTAATCATAAACAAAAGTACAGTATCACCAAACTTGAAATATATAAGGTCAGACACTATGACACTGACAAAAGGTAGTGATGCATTTGGAGTTCTTATTTAGCTCTTTATACCCTTTGGTTTTGTTTTCACTTTTTCTACACAGCTATCACATACAGAGTTACTGAAGAAGGGGAGAGGTTAAATGAAAGCTCTGCTCTTTGTGCAGTAACTTCACTTCAGAAACCAGGGCTTTAAATGGAACAACCACAACTAATGTAGAAGATGTATTGGTCAGAAAGGAAAAAGGGGGAAAAAAAAAAAAGAACCAATTCTAGTAATTTACTTTGTGTACCAAACTGTATGGTGACTCTAGCTGGAAGGATGTAAGAACCTGCAGGTTCTGCAGCTTTTTTTGCTGTCAGTAAAATATTACTAGCTAATGGTAGGGCATTACTTTTTAAAAGGAAAAACACAATAAAAGCAGCAGAAGTTTGCACTTCATATAGGTATCTCAGAGCTTTTTGATAATAGATTTTCAGCTTTGGGTAGGTTTATTATAAACATTGGTCTGTGAAGGTGGAGTTCCTACAGCGTTTGTGAACCACTACAATTTCTAGCATTGAAATTGTGTAGTAAAATAGTAAGGAAGGATGTATTTCCATAGTGACTCTGAAACTGTGGAAGTGCAGAGTTAGAACCAGAATTACATACAGGACAGATTTAATACTTTCTATATTCTCTGCAGCTTAAATATTAGAAAGTTCTGCCTCATGCCCACTTGCAAAATGGCCAGCCTTTCAGGCTTAGTTACTAAATTTGCAACTGTGTAAATATGATTGCTTTATGCCCTCACTGAAGTGTATAGAATTCCTGCTAACAGCAATAGAAACTGTCTGGATCCAGCTGGGGATACTGGTTAGCCCTGTGTTTCTAGTGCAATTGTAAATACGCTTCTTTTTCATGTCCTCTTTCTAACAACCCGGACAACACAAGAGGTCATGTTGCAAGGGTAAGCTGTAGTGACTGCTAGGTGAACCTACACAGAACTTGCTTCAGAAGGCTTTAGCAGCAGATAAAATTTAATTTGTTATGGACTTTGGAGTTCCTGTTATGACATTATCTCTGTGATATATGGAGCATGCTGGTTATTTTTAGCTCCATTGTAGTGGAAGGATGTTTTGACTAAATGGAAGGAACACTATAAAATTAAGAGGAAAAAATGAAAAGCTCCATGCATAGGTTAAAATACCAATAGAGTATTTAATGTAACCTTGTGTATGTTTATAGTCTCCTATCTCTTCCTTCTTCATCTTGCTTTCATGACTTATTAAAAATCTCTTCAAATGTTTATATCTCAGAAAGTTTTAATGTCAAACTAGGATGAAATAATGGAAAGCGTTGTTCTACCTCCCTAAAAGTTTGTGTAGGGATTTCACAGTGCACCTGATAGGTTGAGGATCTTAAACCTTAATTTTCTTCACAATCCCATGAAGACTTCTGCAGAGTTTTTCCTATAGCTGTGTTTTGCTCAATTGAGCCTGGCTTCTGGGTATGTTTATAATCCCACTAGATTTATCATGAATAGCGTTTTACCTACAGACATAAGCAGAATCTGTGAAATGCCTTCAAAGCAACAAGTTCATCTATCTGAACAGGAAGGTGGTGCTCCTCTCTAGAGGCTAATAAGATATTTGTGTGCTGTGGCACGGTTTCTCTAATGATCTTAGAAGAAAACTTTTAGAACAGTGTAATGTAAAAAGCTCTCTTGCCAAGAAGTCAAGTAGATGAAAAACGTGTTAAAATTTTTCAGACTTCATTAGATTAAAATGCGTTTGGCTAGCTGAGGTCTGAATTTGAGTTTATGTATAATTAATTGTGTTTGTAGACCTGACCAGGAAAAATGCTATATATTGTTCTTTGATTTATTCCCACCCTCATGTAAAAAAGAGGACCACCGTTGCATACAGTATACAGCCAGTGTATAGCTGACTTGCATCTAGTAGTTAGTGCCAAAAGGGTATGTGGCTTTAATGACAGCACGTGGAGTTCCCAGCCACTGCCTGCACCAAGGTGTTGGGCTTCCTGCATGACCTTGGACTGCTCAGTTGTTAGGTAAAGCTCATAAGAGAAACTCCTGCCATTTCACAAGCACCAACTTGTGGCAGTGTGATCACTCAAGAGCTCCTTTATATAGGAGTATTTATTGGGATTTTCCACTAGTTTGCTTACAGCTGCATGCCCAGCAATTCTATACCTTAAGTGACTCATAACAAATATTTATCTGTTCAGTTACTGAAGTATGATTGCTTTTCTAGTCAGTAAAGTTAACAATAATAAGGTCTTAGTAATTTTCACCAGTAGACATGAAAAAGCCTTTAAAAGATGTTTGTATCAGAATTTTGATTTTTGTGTTGGAAACAAAACAAAGGGAATGACAACATTGCTGGGTTTGGTCAGATTCAGGGATTGTACAGCTCAGTGGAAGGTTGAAGTGAGGAGACCTGTGTTTACCTAAGCATCGTCTCTAGTTAACTACAATGACCTGTGCTTTAATGATAGTTAGGTACTTTTTATTTTCCTAAACAGACCATGGTCCTCTGCTTCTTATCTGTTGGTATTTTGAGGAATGACTGGTCTCAGTGATACCTTTACAAAATGGGCTAGAGACTAAAGCTCATTTGCTTTATTTCTATAGATTGTTTATTTAGACATCTATTATGGAACTGAGATTATAGCCATTTATGTTCCCAGTTGTAATACATTCTGACTGACACAGGTTAGAAACTTCCGTTCTGTGTGGGGTGGTTGTTGTGGTCTTAACTGCATTTATCACTTTAGTATCTGGGAGTATTAAATTTTACACATAAGAGTGCCTTGTTTTGGTAGTACACTACACTGTGCCTTTTTAAAGCACTTCACGGTAATGAAAATAGGTCCAAGAAGAGTGCACTGATCTTGGAGCAGAAGGTGGAGAAGCTTGTATTGATGGCTCTGGAAGGGTGTTCATTCCCAAGAGTGAGACTGGTCACTGTAAGGGTTGGTTCCTGCACAGACAAACTTTCTTGTCCTTGTACGGTTTTTCTATGCCACCAGTTTGATGACAGCCCTCACCCAAGATGTTTACACTTGTACTGAATCTGTCCCATTCCAGGATTCGCAGCTGGTAATAGAAGCCTTTAAATCAGGGTTCGAGCCTCCAGGAGATATCGACTTTGAGGATTTCACGCAACCAATGAAGCGGACTGTCTCAGAATCTAGCCTTTCCAACTCCAGAGGGGATGGGAAGTCTGAGCCGAAGTTTGGTGGCAAATCCAAGGGCAAGTTATGGCCATTCATCAAGAAAAATAAGGTACTGACTTGCAAAGTTGAGCTTAGTGCTAGTATGTGTATAGTCAATAACCACTGTCTTGTCTAGTAATCCTGGCAATTACAAATTTTTAAAGAGAATTTTAGATTCAGAAGGTTAATAACTGATGTCTTAATATGGTGTTTTGTTGTAGTCTTTGGTTACTTCAGTTTGTTTATATCTTTAATTTTTTTTCTTGTATAATTTCTTTAATTATGTTGCAGTTTTTATATTAATTTGAGTTGCCACGTCTCTGCCATGGTCCATTTCTGTTAACTAACTCAGAGAAGGAGTTGTATACCACTTACCTAGTGCCATGTGTGCGAACTAACATTGTTACTTTTGGGAAGCTTTAATGTGGCATTACTGTTTTGACACTTCTAGAACTCTCCTTGGCTTTTCATTTGCGTTATCCTTTCAGTCTGTGCACTGGGTTCAGCAGTTGGGAGGCTGGGAACAAGGAATTGCTGCGATTCACTCTTCTTAAGCACAACTAACGGAGCATAACTAACTGAGCAGTTGACTTTTTAAAAGACCATATTAACTTATGTATCCATTAAACCTTTTTCATTTCATTGTCATATTTTACACCATAGTGCATGGCAGCATTTATCTGGGGTTATCAGAATTTGTCAGGGTGACTGGACTGAATCGGTTTTCCGTAACACTGATGGAAGCCCAGAATAGCTTCATTGTTTTGATCTCACCCTTGCTCTGACCCTTACCAAACCACTTCTAATTACAGTGTCAAAAAATCTACCTGTTCAAAATGGGTCATTCCTGTTGTGCTGGTGTAAGAGAGAACTCGGCTCTCTGGTGCTTACATCAGTGTAGCCAGAAACAAAACCCAGGACTAATTCCTAAGCAAATTCATAGAATAATTTGTAAAAGTGAAGTGTGATGCACATTACTGAGGTATTATTTGAAAGCAGGAAGGAATGTGGTTTGTTGTTTTCCAGATAATAGAAACGCTACTGGGCACTAAGGTACCTTCCTTATCTGATCCATTTAAATTCAGGTATTTGAAAGCTCTATCCATATGCATTATTCCGAGCTGTCCACAGAGCAAGAACAGGGCAATTTATGGGGATAGCACTGCATGGAAGAGTCTGCATGAGCTTCCTGTCAAAATACTTTTGTGTTATTCTTCCGTTGCATCACTTAATAAAACTTCCATTTATCACATTCTTCATTTAACACAACTCTTAAATACTGCTTTCCCCCCCTCTTTTGAACCATGGCCTTTAATATTTAATTATTTAATTGTGTGGTTTTTTTCCTCTGGATTTCAAATATTGGTTTTGATGCTTATTTTCGTTTTGTGTTTTATCTTTTTATTTTGGTTTTTATTCTGTCACTTCTTCATCTCTTATACGTAGCTTATGTCCCTTTTAACATCCCCCCATCAGCCCCCTCCTCCTCCCCCTGCCTCTGCCTCACCCTCTGCTGTTCCCAACGGCCCCCAGTCTCCCAAGCAGCAAAAGGAACCCCTCTCCCATCGCTTCAACGAGTTCATGACCTCCAAACCCAAAATCCACTGCTTCAGGAGCCTAAAGCGCGGGGTAAGTTCTCCTCTGGATACCTCTCTCTCTTTCCTTCTCTTTTCTTTCTTTCTTGCGCTTTTATTGCACGTTCTGTTATGTAAAAACTTGCTTTGTTTTGTGAATGAATCCGTTGTGTTTTATCATAACATGCAGACAAATCCAAGGAATCCCAACCTATAAGGCCATTTGTAGTCAAAAACCCCACAATGAAACCACAAAAAGTACAGTTGGTGATGGAAATTACCCATTCAGGTTTTTGGGGAGGAGGGATTGCCCAAAGTATGGAAGGAAGAGCTGAACATTAAGCAATACTCATGTAGAAGTCAAAGTCAATAATTTAGTAGCCCTGTCTGTCTGTGGCAGAGTAGGTTTTTGGAGGAGCACCATTCAGATGTTTACTCTGATCCTGATGCTGCATGGTGTCTACTTTAATGTGAGAAGCTTTCCTCTCTGCAGGGTGGATTCAGCTCAATGTCTGTGTCAGGAGGAGGAGAGTAAATTAGGAAGGATTCTAGAAAATAATTCTTCTGATTTCAGTTGGTGCAAGTTCAGGCATTTCCCTGCAATGATCTGATACCTCTTGCTGTAGTAGTGGGAAGATGATTTCCCTGTATTTTATGGCCAAGTATGCTTCTGTGTGCAACCTCTGTTCCAGAGACTCAGCCTCAGCTTGTTCTTCAAGTGCTGCAATGTTAGCTTGCTTAGTAAATCTGAGTCTTAAGACAAGAAAACAGGTGAGATGTGAAAGATGAGGTGGAGATTGGGAGGGAGGACTGAATTTAATGTTCCCTGCAGCTACCTCGATTACAATTGACTCTAAATAGTTTGGGCTGACACTTCTCAAGGACCTTAACTGCATCCTGTAGGAAATTCTTCTTCCCAAGAAGTTTGTTTATCATGCCTGCCTTTGGGTCTCCTTGAGCAGATGATGTGGGTTAAGCAGTTTTTAAAGTGTTTGTAGAAAAAAACTTAAAATCCTGCCATGCTCTTTAACATTTTTCCTAATTAATTTCAAATGTTTTTTGCAGCTTTTACTCTTGACATTTTAAATGTCAATGAAATAACCTTTGCAAAAATACCAAGTTGAAAAACTATTTGTAATAGCCAGTAATAGCTGCCATTCTTGCAAACTATGGAGGAAAGACATTAACTGAGAGTTTGCTAAACTTTGTGATAAACCGTAGTGAAGCTAGGAAAAACAATTTCAAGTTCCATGCTCGGTCCTTGGAGCCTTCCCTACATACAGTAGTGTGCGGAGTTGTAGGCCAGAATGTCTGGGCATTTCCCATTAAGTCCACCGACTTTCTTGGTTTCTGAACCGACTTTCACTTCCCAGTGCTATGATGCACACAGTTTAAAATTATATTCTGTGCACAAAAGTTTTATCAGTCTAGTAGGGAAGCTCCAAAACTTAGATGAGAAGTTCTGATGGATTAGGGCTTGGGTTTTTCCCCTGCCAGCAGCTGAAGTGCAGTGTGTTAGATGCTGGTTTATGTCTTGTACGGTGCAAAGCAGCTGAAAGCCTCCGTGGCTGACCTTGGGGATTCACCTGGGTCTAGATCAAACTGGATCAACATTTTGTGACACATCACCACTGTTTTAAGTTCAGTGTCCCTGTCTCCTTTGCTGCTGACAGAGTAGGAAGCATAGCCTGAGTTTTCCCAGGTCAGCTGCTCTGTTCCTGTTGCTGATAGCAGCTGTAGCTAAACTGGTGCTAAACTGATGTTGATGTGTTTTGTTTTGAATTAAATGCTCTCATTGGTGTTCTTCATAAGCAGTAAGTAAAACGACAGGTCCCTGAGATAAAATATTCCCCTTCTCAAACAAAAAGACAACTTTATCTTCCCAGAAGCTCGCACAGTCGTGCTGAAAAATTGCTGGCATAGCATGGCTGTGGCTCCTAGGTTAAGGTCCTTAGAATTATTTCCTCCTATAAAAATTACAGGAGGGAAAGACAAATGTTTAGTGTTTTAAAACGTTTTTTAGAGCAGACTGTCACAGCAAGGAAGTGACTCCTTTAAGAAGCCCAAATTCTGCTCCAGGGACTGCACTGACATTTAGGGCTGAGGGCTGGAGTTGTATAAAAGTAGAGATGATTTAGGTGGGAACTTCAGTGGTTAGTTACAGACAGTTGAGAACAGTGCTGTAAACAATATTTTGTCGCATCTGGTTACAGACAGTACACTTTATTAAAAAAAAAAAAAAAAAAAATGTTTTATACAGAGTGGTTTTCAGTTCTTTGCTAGGGAATTGCCACTTAATGGGACATTCAGAACCCAAAAGATGACATTTCTGGTGCATTTCACTGGGGAAGTGGGAAGTTTCTAAGTTGTCCAAAGGCAGGTTCTGTAAATGTACCTCCTTCAGTCAGTTGCAGTTTGGCTCAGAGCATCTTTCTCAGTGGCTTTTATAGCGGGAGACAGCCTTTCAAGTCTGTTTTTGCAGCAGCAGACCTGGAAGATGTGCTAGCTAGTGGCTGTCTTGGTGGCACCTACTATGGCAGGTGGGCATCTGGCAGTTGTCTTCATACAGGGTAGGACTGAGGCACTTCGGAGAGTAAGGCACTGCTGAAGGTGAGGGTTTATGTTGCAATCTGCTGCTCCAATAGTGCCATTCACAGAACAGAATATTGAAAATAGTGCTGAATATTTCTAACTTGATTTAAAAATACTAGTGAAGTGGCCAGGGAACTACAAACAAGTTTGTATTTCAAATGTACAAATTCTTATTGAGTGAGTGTTTGGCCATATAAGCAATTATGACTAATTGCTTTTAATATTTCCTGAAGAAAGGCCATTATTTTATGTATTAACTATCTGAGAAGTCCAAGCGAGTCTTACGAATTCTGTGTGCCATATTGGTTTGAAGTGGTTTGTGTGAAAGGTGAAATGAGAACAATTTCCTATAGTCTTCTCTGGAATCCCTCAAATTTCTGCTGACACATTCATTAAAAACATGCAAGGAAAGGCTATTGCTAAATCTTCATTTAAACCTTTTGCTATGTTCTCTCTCTATTTCATTTCCTTCCCCTGTTAGCTACCAGGATGTTTGTATGTAAATACTCTTCCTGCCTGATTCATCTGCAGAGTTGGAGGCCAGTGTTCAGATCACTGTCTTGTTTTCCAGAGGAGTGAATTCAGGCCACTTGGTTCATCTAGAAATACGGAATAAGAGAGGCTGCAAAGCTCTGGCAGTTTGCTCTGTCTGATTTGAAAGCTTGTCAAGCTCACATTTCATAGGTCCTTCATGATCTGTGTTATACAAATGGTCAGTCTAAAGATCATGAAAGTACCATATGCCCTTCAAAAATAAAATAATTCTAACTAGGCAAAAAATAAATCAAGAACCACACCCAAATCCTGTTAATTTATCAGATGAAGAATGAGTGGTTGGCATTTGTTTCAGCTGATGTGGTTGATGTGACCCTCTTTATATTCAGTACAGCCAGATAATACTGTTAATTCTGCTTTTACCACGTTGTTTTGTAAGATTTCCTTGTCTCAAGTCTTTTTCATCCCCCTGTCAAATCCAAAAGCATCTGAATTTTGCTCAGGAGCAGATGGATTGTGATGCTGCTACCAAAGAAATGAGGAGGGTGTAGAGGGGAAACTCTCCTCTACACAGAAGAACATTTGATCTATACAGTAGTACATCAGTGAAGTGACTTTTGGAAAGGTCATGCAGGGAGCCAGGAGGACAGCACAATGTAACAGGTGTTTGGCTTTGGATACTGAATAATTTCAGTTGCTCTGAATATTGTCTCCGCACTGCTGGTTTTGTTCAGAGGCAAAATTCCACTCCAGCCAGACACCTTGCAGTAAAGGTGACCACAAGGGATTTTAAGTACTATTTTAGAGTAGTCAACCAAGTTGTCAAGCAGGTCCTTCCTGGCTTTGTTGATAAACTAAGCTGTTAACTCCTACAAAAGCCAGGGTAACAATTTATTTATTTCAGAGGAAGCTGGATCATACTCCTTTTTTGCACTGGCTTAAGGAAGAAGTGCATGGAAAAGAACTACTTCATGTGAACAAGTCCACTAGATACTAAGACCCTAACAGGATAAATACCACCATCAGAACTGCACATTGTAATTGATCCTGAAACATAAGTGAGTGAATGGATTCCCATACACTTCCTCCATGAAGTCTTTGATATCAGAACATGTCTGGAGAGGCAGTATGTTTAGTAGTTTTCTTACAACGTTTTGGATTAGCATCTAATGTTGCATTTGGAAAGAGAAATTATGAAACTAAAGCAGAAAAATCACTGGTGACTGTTAAAATGAATTATATAATTAGTAATGATATGTCCCATGCCTAGTCTGGTTTTAATTTTGCTTCCAAATAAAAAATCCAGTGAGCATTGTTTTCATGGAAGGAAGCAGGTGCCTGAACAATTTACAACAGATGCAAGGTTAATGTAGAGGCGACTACAAAATCCTAGTCTGTTTAAGGAGAAAAAAAAAAACCCAACCAAAAAACAAAACCCAAACATTTGGTGCCAACTCTTGCCAGTGTCTATGGCTTTCTAATCACACTTTTGTATTTTCCTAAAAGTTTCTTTCTTTTAACACCAACAGCAGGAAATGTCTGTTATAGAGAATACCCTAAAGCTGCTGCAGCACTTGTAATGGATCAGAACTAGAAGAAGAAGGGAAAAAAAGGTGTCTTTTACACAGTTTTTGAATGCTGTTTCTAATAACTCTTTTAAAAGGCAGTATAAAAGTAGTATAACACTTGAAATCAACTCTCTCACTTTAGGGAAGTTAGAGCCAGAAGAGTACAAAAAATGAGGAACCACTTACATAAGTCATAATTTCATTTATGCTTGCTCTGCTTCTTCTAGTTCCATTTTGAGGACAAAGAAAACCCAGTATTCTGCTAGTTGATATTAATTTTGTGTTCTTTTGTTTTATTGCTATAGCAGCAGTAACATCAGCACCTTTATTTAAAGAGCAATACTTCTGAACTAACAAAATCCAGGGGTAGAACTTACACCTTTGAATTACTTTGTGTGGCATTATGTGGACTTGGCTTTTCTCTCTTGCCTTGGAGACTGGGTTGTGGTTAAGCAGGGAGGATGGGTCTGGGAGCTGGGATGCAGATATTACTGTCATTACCCGAGTTCCACCCTCCAGATGGTTCCATAAGGCACACAGAGGGACTTTTGTGGTTTCCTTTTTAGTGGAAGTTGTTGACTTCATTACAATGTGATTTTATTTCCATTGCACTGATTAATGTTTTCCCTTACCATCCTGTCTTGCCTCTGTGACATGCTATGTAGTCTTCTCCTGACATTTAGCTGTTGGTCTGCCTGGGTGATCAGTACTTTGTTGTTCTGTGAGCATGAAGAAACAGCAAACAAAATAAACCACCCCCTCTAGTACCTGCTCTGTCCCTTGCCCCTGGGGATACTTGTTATTCTAATGTAAGTGTAATGTCTGTGCCAAGACAAGAACTTTTTGGTGGGTGGGGTCATTAAAGGCATGGTTTATTCTAGCACAGAGAGAGAGAGATGTTCTCTGACCTTGTGTGTTTAAGCTAATAAAATATGGTATTTTCTGATTTTTGTGAGAATGCTAAACTCTTTAATATTCGCCTAGTCTCTAGGAAGCTTCCACTTTGCACTTAAAGGCTAGTTAAATGCCAAGCTGTCTTTTGCTGTAGAAGCAGTAAACACAGAGGTGCCGTGCTCGTCTCCACTGTAACGGATGTGTTTTCTCTTGCTGACTCACCAGCAGACACAGTCTTTGTATATTCACAAAGAACTCATGAAGAGGACTTTAGGGACACCCACGTGTGCCATTGAGGCTAGGGAATATGTTGTAAGTCTGTGTATGGTGTGATCAGCCCATACCGTTGCTACACAGTCGCTAACCCCACTTACAACGCTGTTAGCGTGTGCTGTGGAAATGTGCTTTGTAAAAGATAAAAGGAAAATTTGGTGGGAGGCAAGTTGCAGCTTACTTACTGGGTTATGTGCAGGAAAGGTATGTCTCCTAGTCCTGGAAATGCTGAAATTGGCACAATTAAAGTAGCTGGACCTGTGAAATTCCAAGTGAGTACTACAAACAGGTTCCATGCATTTGTTCTAAAATATTTTATGAATGCAGTCTTGAGCATCATGAGCCAACCCCTGATTTACAGCAGTGCAGTGACACATTCTGTGCCTTGGCTGTGAAGCACTCCCTAGAGCTTTCTGATGCTTCCCTGAACTCTGTAATGATGATAGTTCATGGAATCAAGATATATGACTTCTAAATCTGATACCCAGATAAAGCAGAGTATGGGGAGATTGCTACAGGACCACTAAGAAAGAAAATTACCTCTTGGTTGTATGGAAGTCCAGGGTTTTATTTCAACCCTGTTTTCTGTAAGTGAGGTTAGTGTCCGTGACTGTCCAATAACACATGGACTTTGGCTTTCATGCTCTCTCATGTGTTATTGAAGCTTGTGGCTCTTAGGCTCTTCATTTTTTCCCTGCAAGACTAAGTTAGACTTGTTTTAAATTGACAGCTTGAAACAGATTTGCTCATTTTGAAGAAATGTNGGGGGGAAAGCCCCTGTTCTCCCAGGAGCTGTGAGCAAGTTTCTAGCTATGAAAACTCAACAGAATGGACAAAAGTAGTTACTTGGTGTTTAATGCAGATTTATTTTCAGTCTGCTTATATCTGCATATAGAAACTGAATCGCTGTCATGTAAAATTATCAATACATTTCAGAAATGGGAAACTGTGAATATGACTTATTTCAGCATTTCATTGTTTCCAGTCTATGATCTGCTTTGTTATTTGTACTGGTTATAATGCTATTAATAAGTTCTCTATTTTTGTCATACTTAACAGCATAAGAATTCAGCATACGGTGTCTATAATCCCTTTCAAATTTGCTGAATTTACAGCAAAAGAATAGTCTTGATGCAGATGATTCTTCACAGTAGTGTAGTGCCTTTAGAGTGAGTAGTGTTTAGAAACTAGCGCATGTAGCATACATTTGTGCCTTTTATAGAGTGCTTCATAGGTAAATATTTATTCTGCACCATGAGTCTTGTCTGTATATATGTACAAGGATCTCAATTTGTGCTGATCATGTCTATGCTAAAGTTCACAGGAGTGCTAAAGCAATTATGCAAACAAAAGCTGCCTACCCTGAATTTCTGCAGCAGCATATTTTAGCTCATTCTTTTTATGTCCTGTATGATTATTCTCTCAACTGGGTTGGTTTAGTTCGCTTTTTTTAATGGCCTCTTAGCTGAGAGAGTGAATTTCTTCATTGCACTGTCATTATTATCACGTGTTACTTCCTAATGGGCTGAACTTCAGAGGGAAGTTTAACTGCTGGGTTGTCACTGAATGCATCGGTTCAAATGGAATATTTCACTATTTATTTAAAGGCCATATATTTTCCTTGAATGGTTGGCATGTATTACTGTACAAATTTTGGTAACTAATGGTAATTGTTATTTTTGAAAAATGTGTATTTCTTAAATCACGCTGTCAAAAAGATCAGAGGTGTGGAGCCACCTTTGTTTTAAATCCAATCCTAAAGAACTGTGCTTTTGCTAAAAATGGAGCATCTGTTTGAGAGCACTATACGTGGGAGCTGTTGGTAGTAAAATAACGGAGAACTCTTGAATAGAAAGAGGTTCCGAAGTCTCACAGTACAGATCGTTGCCTGAAGTGAGAGGCATTTTCCAACTTTCATGTTTCAGCTGTCTCGAACACCAAGGATGTGCATTTATGCACTTACAAGTTTGTTGCATAGCTTGAGCATTTCACAGCTGTCCCCAAAGAGCTGGTAGGACAGTCACAGTGCAGGCTGCTGGAAGAGGCTGAGTGCAAGTTTGATTCTCCCTTTAAAATCTGGGGTTTTATCTTAAGCAGCAGCTAACTTGTGCTCCTTGGCACAGAACAGAAAAGCACTGTAGCACTGTTAGTTTCCCTATCTCTTGGAAAATATTCTGAATTGCAGCTGTTATAATGTCTTGCAACACTGGAAGAGGCTTGGTAATTTTGATGGTCGGCTGCCGGGGCACATTTGTTCACCTGGCAGTTTCTGAGGCCCTCCAGCACTGCTGAGAGCTATGTGTGCAAGTGATGCAGGGCAGAGGCAAGCCATGCTGTGGTGGTTCCCCCCCCCTTCTTGGTCCTGACCTTGTCTGACTGTATGGCCAAAGTACGTTTGAGACTGAGTATTTTTGAATTGTTCAAGAATATTAAATGGCTTTACGTGGCTGCCTGGAGAGCACTATATGCAATCAACAGCAGTATTTCAGTGATGTTGTCCTTTGGACATAGGCCTGAAGGAATCACTGGAGATCCCATTGTGTTTTTTGCCACTGGAGGCCAAGTGCTGTACCTTACCTTTTTTCACTGAGTTTTGGCTAGGTGTTATACCCCCTTCTGTTAAGCCCATGCATAAAGCGGCTGATGTTCATGACTGCATTTCAACACATTTTTGATCTAAAGTGACTTGCATGCATTTGCAAGTTCTGAAGGTTTTTTCCACTTCAGAGATGTTACTGTAATGAGAAAAATCAGTTGCTGTAGAAGCTGTAAATAAGGCAATCCAGGCTAGATTTTTCACCTGCAGTGCTAAAGCACGTGTGTAGAGGTACAATACTTTTCCATTTCTGTTTCTGGTGAGGAAACGGCAGCTGACTGATAACGCTGGCCCACCTTGTGAACTTTTGCACAGATTTGTTAGTGTTACCCATTTTGCCTTCCAACAGCAAGGGGTTTATGTGTAATTTTATTGTAACATCAGTCTGAAAAAGTTCCTCTTCTACTGATGCACTGTTGTTTTTTCTCTTTCTCCCCCCACCCTGTATCTCTCCAATTTTTACATGAAGCTTTCTCTCAAGCTGGTAAGCACATTTACAGCATGCCTGTCCTGTGTTTTAATCACAATTTTCTGTGTGTGTTTTAATGTGCACTGTGCCACATATGACATGACACTGAAATTAACTGTTAAATTTGTTTCTTCTTTGTGTTTGCTTTTTTTGATATTTATCAGATAACTCTGAATACACAGGTCTGGAGTCTAATAGAGGTGATCAGAATTTAGTCTTTCTAATAAGCTGCTAAAAATTAACTCCAATATGTAGTTTAGTTTTCACTTTTATAATCTAGGGCTATGAAAATGTAGAAAAACAGCATCGAGTAATTCTGCTACTGTATAAGTATACATTAAAACATGTGAAGAGAAAAAAAGTCTCTGTTTGCTGGAGCTTTTCCAGCAAGAAATGCATGTCTTTTTGTGTAACATAGCTGCAAAGTTTGCTTTCTGTGTCCAGGTATTACTGGAAATCTGCATCATTATCACCTACATTTTACAGCCCTATGTAGCCCTCCAGAATAACTAATAATGATATTAATTAAAGTTCTGTAAAACTTAACCAACAAGGTTAACTCAGTCTGATTTGAATTCACAAATGGAGAGATATCCACACATATAAATCCTAAATTCTATCTTGGATGCAGCTGGGAACGGTAAGATAATATGTTACTGAGTTGGAAAGGGAAGAGGTGAACATATTTGGGAAAGCAAATTATGTGCTGAACTTCATACACAAGGTACTGTATTGCTTGAGATACTCCACACCTTGATATGTTCCTGACAGCTTGTCTACATTCCTTTGCCCTTTGAGAGTCCAGTCACAGGGAGATTGTGACTGGTTTGCTGACCCACTTCATGCCAGCCTGCAAGAGCCACAAATGACTGATTGCAGTTTTGGAGAGCATCAGAGGATCTGCAGTAGCACCCTAACTGCATTAGCTTGAAAGTTTTCTTATTCCTCACCAGTTAGTACCTTTAGGTGCTCCCTTTCCCCTACACATATATTGTTTTGGGGTATGTATGTCATCATGGACCTGTTCTGTTCGTAGCAGCTTATTCAGAGGAAATGCATAGGCCATGAAAGCTACCCGATGTAGCTGTGGAGGTTTCAGGTCCTGCTGCTGCTCTGTCAACACAGTGACTTGCTTGGGTTCCTTTAGCAGTACTGCTTCTCACCGAAGACCTGTGGTAGGTCTGAGGAATGACGGAAGCGTCTAGTTTACTTGCAAACCTTGTTCTTTTGGCTGTTGCCAAGCCATTTCGTTGTTTTCCTGGTCACAGTCCTAGTGTGTAGTGTAGCTGAGCTAAGCCTTTGTATATAGGAATAAATCCTTCCAGAATAAATGGCTGACCTTGCCTTTCCCCAAGAATTGCACAAATCGGAAAGATGTGCAGAGAGGGCTGAGATCCATGTGCACCTCAGGCAGAGGGAGTCGTCTTGTTTGTAATTTCCTCTCGGATCCTAGCTGTACAAGAGCCAAAACTGGGGCTGATAAACCTCGTGCCCTCCCCAAGCTTCAGCCAAGAAACTGGTCCTAACATGGCCTCTTTTTTCACAGTCTTTCATCTTGGGACAATTTGCATCCTAAATCCCATTATCTTTATGCAAGGAAATCTAGTGAGCACTGGCTCCGCTGTTCCTATGACAGAACATAAAAAATAGCATAGATTCCCCCCCCCCCCNAATGCAGGCAATGTTCACTACTTGAGAGATAGCTGAGGTGTGTTTTTGCTTGAGAGCATGAAATGTGCCCAGCGTGTGCAAAAATTGCTCCTTGACTCTTCCTTTTGGAGAAGGAACTGTACTGATGGGAAATTACTGAGCATGGAATAAAGTCTGAGTGAGATCACCTCCTAGTCTCAGGCATGTGTTTCTATGCAACACTAATGCTTTGGTCTGAAGCATTGTGAACAAAGATACTGAATTTAGTCCAGCCTAGAGCTTTTAAATGAAGTTGAAGAATCAAAAAGATGCTTTTCCAAATTTGTTTGACTACATCTATTGCATTCTTCTAATGTATAGCTGGGGATATTTTCAAGTGTATCTGTCTCTTCTGCTTAGAACTGAGAAGAATATGTTATATAGTCTTTCTTATAACTACTTGTTTATTTACAAAGCTACTTCCAGATGCTTGGCCTTAAAAAGATACATATGGCTTTAGTGTGTAGATTATCTACAAGATATATTGAATCACTCTCATGTTTAATGTGATGTGGGAGCTTCTATCAAGCAAAATATTATCATTAAAGAATGAATTAAAATAGATTGCTCCTGTACCATGCACAACAAGTAATGTAAGTACTGCTAGGACTTCATGTGGTTAAAGTTTCAGAATCGGTGTAACTCACTTAGTTGTTTCCTTCCTTTGTCTTAAATTTGCTTTCTCATACACAGATGATCAAGGCTTACCTAGATGCATATGCCACCTTTTACTGAAAATCAGTATGGCAGCAATTTCATTAGGTTTGCCTGTTCTGTTATTTTGAAATGGCTAGACCAGAGGAGAAGGTGACCTGTTTGTAGTTGTCCTCTATCCCTCTGATATCCCCACACTTTATTTCTAAACAGCTTTTTCGGCAATTGCAGAAGAAAGAGTGCGCTGTCTTGGAGCACATTCAGTGCAGAGTTGAAAGGGTCTAATGAGCAGCTTTTGTGGCAGAGTGTCCGCTAAATCACACTCCTCTGAGAGACAGATTTGGCCTTTTAGTAAGACTAATGTCGCAACTCTGCTCACAACCTTTCAGTAAGCTGATGGGCCATTGAATTTAGTTACTCAGCTTTGTGGTTTTACCCTTCTTTCTCCCATACTCCAGTATTCCCCTTTGAAATGGGATGTGGAGTGAGCAGAAACGAAAACAAGAAAAACCTGTGCAAATTTAAGATTATGTACAAGAACCTCATTCCTTTATGGTGCAACTAATTAGTGTTGATGTGTGTTCAATATAGCCCACCCAAACTTCCCCTTGCATTCTTACAAGACAAAAATAGGTGGTACTTTGAAGAAAATAGTATGGATGTATTTTATGTCATCTATCTGCTGTATCAAATTGAGGCAATCAAGAAGAGGCATAGCAGTTGGGAGGCAGAAAAGGGGCTTTCAAGCAGAATCACACAAAGGGTAATGACTGTGGTCTTCAGATGTTTTCTTTGGTTACAATTTCAAATTGATTGATTCTATGGCTTTGATATAACTCATGATTTTTATGGTAGTACAAGTGAGAGAGGAAAAACTGAGAGACTTTGTCAAGGAATGTGGATCCTGGAAAGCATGCAGCGTGTTTTTAAATTGCAGAATCCCAGAAGAAGCACTTCTACTACCTTAGTGTGTTCAGGAGAGCCCTGACATAAATTAACTTTAAATTATTGGACCAACGCTCAGACTATGCAGAGCAAGCTAGCAATTAGTAGTGTACATGTGAAGTGTGACTGTGGCACAGGAGTAAAAGCTAGCAATTGATTTTATGGGGATGCTGTCTGTAGCAGAGCAGAGGAAGGCAAGAAAGATCGGCTTTCCATGAGAATGGAACTCTGTTAAATAAAATCTGATGATAACTATGGATAAAAATAGTTTCTCAGCTTTGCTGTTGAATTCTGGCATTCTTTAGTTGGTGATCTCCCATTAGCCATTTGGTATGGAAGCGGGATATGGTCCTGGGATTATTTCTAAGGCATCCAGATTCCTAACCATTCAGGGACTGATAACTCTCAGTACAAATGATAACAATGCTTCAGACCATTGTGATTTTACACAGATTTTTGTGAGCTGTTTTCAAATTGCAATCCTGAAGTATTCTTTCAGGCCCTGATTTTTTTTTTTTTTTTTAATTATTTATTTTATCTCCCCCACCCCTTCATTCCACTCTGTGCAGGGAGCAGGTCCAGAAGACTTCAGCAATCTCCCACCTGAGCAAAGAAGAAAGAAACTTCAGCAAAAAGTCGATGAACTAAACAAAGACATTCAGAAGGAGATGGATCAAAGGTATGTCAAACCTCTCCAATGAAAAATGAAATAGGTAGTCTCATATAGAACAGAAACAACGAAAATATAAGAGTAAGAGCAAGGTTATAGGTTTAACGTGCTGTTCCAAGAAAAGAAGAACAGAGTTTACATATGGCTAAAACACTTGAGATGCAATGCTCTCCACAATGCAGATTTGGAAATCGGTTGTTTAATTTTGGCTGCTGTAGGTCAGAGCTGGGGCAAAAGCTGGCTTTCTGTTTATTCCATTCTCCCACCTCAGTGTAACGTATATCCTGCCTTTGGAACAATGAGAAGATCCTGGTATAAGGATGGGAACGATATAAGTGTAACATTTGGAGACAGTTTTTCCTTCTTTCTGGAGCTGCTTTCTTGGGCTTTTGCAGGAGAGCAGCAGTTTAATTGTGAGCCAGACAAAGGTTACTGTTAGATACACTAAGTTTGTTTCTTGATGTGAGCTGCTCCTGAGGGTGTGTGTTAGGAAAGAACAGGATGTAAATACAGCCTCAGTCAAAGGTACAATCATAGATCTCTCAGCACTAAGAAGAGCGCCTGTTACTGTATGATGGGCATGGGTAGATCCCAACAAGAGAGGCTATTATGAGCATAACATTGTCAAAAGTGCTGATTGATTGGTGTGTATCTTAAGATCTCTGATCTGTAGCTTACATTTCCTAGAAGCAGAAAGATAATGATTCTTGTGCTTTTGTGGATGCTTTTTCTACAAGGCCACATTTATCATTCTGGTTGAGAATAAGGCTATTTTAGTTACACACTTTTTATTGATTCTAGCAGCCTGCATTTATTGCTTTGTGTTTGTTCACATTCTGCAGTTGCGTTAAAGATTCAGCATGTTATGTTTGCAAGAGACAAAACTTTTCTTCCCTGAGTGATTTCAAGATGTAGCTTCTCTGGTACTAGTCTATCCCGAAATACTGCTTTGCGTTTGTACAGATGTGCCTACATTTTCTGCTAGCTTGCTTTGAAGAACCTGTTTATTTGTCTAGTAACCCAAACTTTCTTCATGTTTTATATCATGAATAAGAAAAGAAAACTGCATGTGGTTATATGATTTCTCATTGCTTTGGTTTTTTTCCTCTGTGGTAACTTACATTTGTCTCTGTACAGATTTTCCTTTCTGCTCTGTATTGATTCTGAGGTAACCCACTGTTAAAACTGGATATGAAATCAGAGCAGAATTAAACCATTTTCAATAAAGATAGTGTATGATTGAGCAAGTAGCACCACCAGTTAAATATGAGTTAAAAAAATAGTAATAATCATGACTCATATGTTTGCAATATTGTCCCTTAGGCCTTCAACCACAGAGCAGTCCCACTTCCTTGCCACCCACACTTTTTCCCATTTTCTATACACACAAAGCAAAGGCAGGCACAGGATTGCAATTGTCAAGAGTTTGGTGGGAAACTCTAAAATATAAAGAGTGTTAACTTGAGTCGTGGGACTCAAATTAACCTTTCTTCCCCCAGCTAATGCCTAGAGAAAAGCTGAATAGCTGTGCCAGTAATACAGGAAATCCGCTTGTAAGTCCGCCCTTCTCTAAGCTCTGAAATGTTCATCATCATGCAGATAACTTTTTTCTGTAAGTTCAGCCTCAGCTTGGCTCGGGTCAAAGGCAGCACACTGCTGTCAGTGAGAGCTCTGCAAGCTTTCCTAAGGGAGCTCATGAAGGCATGTACTACGTTAACCTTGGCCTTATAGTACCACATTCATCATAGCAGGCCTTAAAATTAACATCTCTGAAACCCTAGGCATTTGGCATCTGGGTTGATAGGAAACAGCCCCCAGAAAGAGTCTAGTAAAAACGCTGTATAACTTAACAGGATGCAGGGTCGCATTATGTGGCCTAAGATCCATCTGTCGCTGTGCTGTGACAAATGCAAACCATATGGCTTTAGCTTCATTTTAAGCAGTGTGAAATAAATATCTTACAAATTATTTGGGTTGCAAAAGACAAACTGCAACAGGCAGGGTGAGAATTTCTGGTTAGCACTCCATTTATATTACTAATACGTCCACGTCCAGCTCTTTTGTCCCAGTTTCTCAACTGGATTTCAGCCCTTGATGGATAATAATGATGCAACTGTTTGCCCCAAAACCTGGGGGATGATACTCATCTAGAAAGTTGAAGCTGTCATTTGTTGCAATGGTTGCGAGATTTTTTTTTTTTTATTACTTCCCCAAGGTTAGCAAGTAGATATTGTAGTACTAAATAAAAGAATGTGTCAGGCTAAAAGTCAATACCAAATTTGTCCTTTTGCCTTGCAAAAGGCCACTGTCCAAGAATTCAGTTGTTTTTCTGCTAGGATTCTTCAAGCGGGGCATGTGGAGCCTGAATGATTTGGTCTAAATGTGTTGCGTGCTTGTACCGACACAACGCAACTCCTGTTTAGCCTCACGATCCACTGGTGAGGCTCCTCCTGCCAGCCTTGCTCACATGAAGAACTCTCAGCTGCCTGTAGAGTGAGGAGCTCCTTTTAATGTAGGAGCTTGAAGAGTTTGGCTTGTGTACAATGTCTCTGTTGTGTCACATCGTAGGTAAAGGCGTCGCTCACTTTTTTCCATCTCTGACAGTGTAAATTCTCTTCTCTCTTTACTGTTATTTTTTAATGGCTGGTTCTATACAGGGCAAAAGCCCCTGTCTGGGTGTTCTTAGTTACCTTGGTAGCAGATTAGGCTTGAACCACAGAGTAAAGAAGAGGCAGTTTAATATCCTTTCATTTGCCCTTATTTAGAGAAGGGCGTTTGCCCCCAGCCCACACTAACATGTTTTATTCTAATTCTCTCTCTCAGAGATGCCTTAACAAAAATGAAAGATGTGTATATCAAGAACCCACAGATGGGAGATGCAGCAAGTGTGGACCACAGATTAGCAGAACTTGGACAGAACATTGAAAAGTTACGACTGGAAGTTCAGAAGTTTGAGGTATGGGAAGAGATGTTTCAGTACAAAGTAGCTCAGCATATGCTTAGTTCTAAGCAGATGACTCATTGCTGTTCCTGATACACTGATGCATTTTCTTACTATGTATGGGTAAGTGCTACTTGAGCACTTGCATTATTTGAGGTCTTTGAGCCTAATTGTGTAACATAAATACGCACCGTCTCTTGTGACTGTCAGTCAACAGTCCTGCTGTTTAATTTGCCACAGAAAACAAATTGTGCTAAGTGGAGGGTAGGAGAAAATGTAGTGCTGTCTGGACTGCCCAGCGGGGTTCAGACGCTTATTTAATTAATTAAATAATTTGAAGCATCATGTTACAGATGGTCTGTGGAAAATCAGAGGAACATAAATGTAAAGCACCACTTATAGTCCTAACAGCAAGACAGAAGCCATCAGATGAAATATGTTTTAAGGAATAGTCTGCCATTAACAGGAAGCTTCTTAGAGATACCAAATCTCAAGAGCGTAAGGAGTATTTGGAATATATAAAGCCATTATTACATGAGAAGAATTATAGGGCTGAGAAAATACTTCTCTCTGTAAGTTACGCTATGTGCATAAATAGATACAGCCCGTTAATTTTAGATGTTTCTTACAGTTGTTGGCTTTACTATCCATTGCTTTCTTATCCATTTGAAAAATCACTGGATCTTTTATTGTCCCCAGCTTTAGTCCTCTTGCATTCAGCAGGCACTGAGATTGCTGTGTTTCTGTTGTTACTGAGACTTCTGTAACCTGCCCTATGTCTTTTTACTTTATTGTGACTAGAGCAGCAGCATCTCCCAACAGCTGTTGTTAACTGCTTCTCTTGGGTCACAGTGTTTTCAGCACCTGGTGTCAAAAAAGAATCGAGTTTTCTGTAAGTGTGTTTTTTGGCAAGATGGATAGATTTAATGCAGATTTAAAGTACATAATCTATATCCCCTGACAACTGCAGCTCAAAGGAGTTTACAGTCTCGTTTTAGTTCCATAGTCTGAATGTCAAATATAACACAGCAAAGTAAAAGCAACATATCCCCTGGCAAGTCAAAGCATGAGACTTCTTTCCCCTTGCAGGGCTGGCTGGCTGAGGTGGAGGGCAGGTTACCCATGCGGACTGAACAGGCCCGGCGGCAGAGTGGACTGTATGAAGCCCAGAACACTTCAGCAGTAAACAGCTGTGCGCAGGACCGGGAGAGGTACAGTATCTGTACAGAGCTGTCCTGTTCAGACTGATAACTGGACCAGCTTTCCTTATTTTATTAATCAGGAAAACTGTAGCTCTGCAGCATTCAGAAACTTCCTTTGTAACCAGACTAAAGGCAGGCACTCTGTGAAGTGCCTGATTTTAGAATATAGAAGATCCCAACTTTGAGCCGCTTTTCTGAATATGATGAAATGTGTAATAGCCCCTACACTCACTGCTGTGAAGGTGAGTGAGGTAGGTGCATTTTTTGTAGCTTTTGGTGTGAAAAATGACTGGTCTCACCCATCACTTTGTGACAGCTGCTAGTGTAACAGCCGGTTCTGAGCATGCTTTGGAATTGCTGAGCTGCTCCAGCTACAGTTGCTCACCTTGCCTTAAGTGTCTGGTAACCAAGTCATTCTCTTTGCTCCTGAGATTGGTCGCTATAGTTGCTGTGTATTTTCCTCTCTTGAGCAGCCCAGATGGCAGTTACACAGAAGAGCAAAGTCAGGAGACTGAGATGAAAGTACCTGCAACGGATTTTGATGATGAATTTGATGATGAAGAACCACTACCCACCATAGGAACATGTAAAGCGCTCTATACATTTGAAGGTATCACTCAAACTTTACTCTCATTTAACTTACTGTTTTGTTTAGTTCCTATGCCAAGGACAAGTGGGGAACCTTCATTTAACCCCTGCACTGCTTAAATAGACAAAGAAAAGCTCTGGCATGATTCTGTTTTGTAGAGAGGCACTAAGACAGTGATTTGTCTCCTATTACGCAGGGGCTTGGCAAGAAAATGAACCAAAACTCTAATGTCAGGATCACATTAATCTGGTTCTTTGTGCACACGCTGTCTCCAGAATCACGTGCTCTTGTTCTTGCTGCTAGTGATGCAACAAAGGTTGCGTCAGCATGTGGTCTGAATGTGCCCTGAGCACTCTCCACTGCATCTGTGGTTCCTGTTGTGCAGGACAGCCTAAACTCCATGTTACTGTGTCTTTCAGGTCAGAATGAAGGAACAATTTCTGTAGCAGAAGGAGAAATGCTCTATGTAATAGAAGAAGACAAAGGTGATGGGTGGACACGAATCCGAAGGAACGAAGATGAGGAGGGCTATGTCCCTACGTCGTATGTTGAAGTCTATTTGGACAAAAATGCCAAAGGTGCTATGACTTATATTTAATACTATTATTATTATTACTACTTTATTTGCTTTCACAGAGATATCCAACCCTGAAACCACTCTGTGTTGCAGATAGAGCTTTTTAAAAGTCTGTACAATGCCACAAAGTGCGTTATTTTGTACATGGACTAATACGGCTTGCTGTACTGCAAAAAGTGCTTTTTATTGCTCAGAGAAGGATAGCGTGGTAGACTGTAAAACTAGAGTGGAAATGCAGCCTTCCCTAGACGGTGCTTGTTCAACTGTCACTGCCATTGCATGCCCAACTTAGTGCAGGAAACACAAAGCCATTTGGAGAAATACGGGCTCTCCTCAGATATCCAGGTGGCATCTCAGACACATTCACAAGTCAGCTGTTTGTTCCAGACTGGTTCAGTGGAATGTTCTATGGGAAATAATGAGATTGCTGTTTCATGTTTGTGTGGTAGCTTTTCAGACCCTAATGTGTTCTGTGGACCTTTTGGATTGAAACCTGGTCGTCATTTAGTTAGTGTGTTTTGGAAGGGGAAGGAGAGGTCTTGCCAAAACCTGTCTGCACAGCACTCTGTGGTCCTTGAAAAATCAGTAAAACATTGATGTTAAGAAAGATCCTCTATTCTTTCCCACCTTGATACATTTCAGAAAATGGTCTTTTGGGTGTATTTGCTGTTCAGATGAAATACTGTTATTTCAGATGATCATAACTAATGGTTTAACCTTTTGCTCACACATTATCTAATGGAGACACTCATAGTTTAGACTCTGCAATCTTCTGTTTCTTTGTTGCTTTTAACTCCTCACAAATCAGTCTATTGTGTAAGCAAGCAGTGCTGCAGGGGAATCCTGGCTAGAATATATGCTAGCACCATGAACACCTGGTAATGTAATACACCGAGAAATCAAAATATCTTAGTCCTGTTTCAAATCAGGATGTGTTTGAAGTCCACTGTTAAATAATTTGTGGTTTTTCAGTCACTTAATCCTTCAGATTATTGTTGTCTTTCCTAGACCTTAGAGTTCTTGGTGTGAAACAAGCTGTCTCATCCAATTCAAAAGAAAATTGAACCATTCTCATTGGGATTTATGGACAGCGGGAAGAGAGGAGTAGGACTGTCTCTGTAAACAAACACTATAACTTTATCAGTTCACCATCTTGGATTCAGTATTAAACAGTTCAGTGCCTTTTCTGCTGTGGATGAAAGTCTGGGGTCTTGTTTTATTTTGCCATAATACAGTAGTTTTATGTTTGTGTTGGCAAATACAGGGTCAGTTGAGATGCAAGAGAGTGCAAAAAGCTCAGCTACTCCCCATCAGTTTTTATTAATGTTTGAAAGAGGAATGTGGATCATACATTCTCTTTACTTCATATTCAGAACAAGGCAGAAAGCACAGAATGGGAGATCCCATCTCTTAGCCCTGTGTTCTCTCCTATGGAGATCAACTGCTTTGTGTGTGGCAATAGTTGAAAGCAACATTAGTACTCTGCTGGAAAATTTGTTGTTCAGCAGTGCAGGCTGCTTGAAACAGCTAAGCTAGTGTAGCATCTAAATCTGTCTTAACTAACAAGCATGGCTCTCCTGCCCTCAGATACACAGCATGGGTCACATCAGTGAAACATTACAGCATATCAGCTATTTACGAGTGCCTGGGTGGGGTGAGAAACCCCGACACAGTCCTGCTAACTGAACTAGCAAAAGTATTGCAATACCAGCCAGAAAATCGTATTAGTATGTTAATGGTATTATGTAAGTTATAGGATGATGCTGAATGATGGTAAATAAGCAGTCTGTGCTGGGAGTGAATGCAGATACAGTTGCAGCCACTTCTATAGCGATGGTGGAGGTTTTTCAGATCATTTTTCCATTAATTTTGCTGGACTTCAGGAGCAAAATCAAATGTATCTGTGAATATCTAATGTAAAGGAACTATAATATTTACCTCTGTTTCTCGATTCTGTGGTTAAAAAGAAAAAGCTAAAAGAGAACTTTCCATAAAATGTCACAGTAGCAGTATAAAGATTTGGGGGAAGTGCTACTGTGTTTAAAAGACAAACTTTGTTGCAAGCTCCAAATTTCTTACTTGATTTTTAATGTATTAGAAGTGACTTCATTCATTCATTGAAACAGAAGCTACGACATTCCTGAAAAATGGCACTGTAAATACTAAACCATTTACAAACTTCAGTAGTTCTTTCCTGTTTTTGGAAAGAAGCTTGAGCAGCTGGTACCTCTAAAGGTTAGTTGCGTGAAGGGTGGGAGCATTCACACCAGCTCTGAGTACATCTGAGACCCTCCTAGCCAGCAGAATCAATTCTGGCTCGGATGTACCTGCCTGACCAGGTTGTGCCAGTGCTGTGAGCCAGAGGCAGCTCTGCCTGAGAAACGCAACTGCTAAATGCTTTGTGAAAAGCCGCTTGGCAGCTGGTGAGCTTTTTCAGTCAGCTGAAGCCTGTGTTGTCAGGGCTCTGTTGCCAAACCTGAGATGAATAGGACAGGTAAGTCAATGTGTTGCAGTCACCCTCCTGATCGTAGTTTTCATGGCAGCCAAGCTAGGTCTGCATACTCCTGCAAATAAATACCTGTGTGAGGGCTGTTTCTAAAGTTTACAACGGTACCTCCCATCAGAGGGTGTTAGCAAACCCTGTCACAAAAAAGAACAGNTTTTTTTTTTTTTTTTTTTTTTCCAGATGTGTACAAATCACTTCAGAAAATCTCTGAGTAGGTTTGCATAGGCCTGTTCACCTTTTATTCTACTGGTTTGCTGCTACGGTTGTTTTAAGACCTCTATTTCAGAAGGTTTTCTTTAGAAGAGATGAACGCATATGTCACATCTCCAGCAATGAAAGACTCTGTTAGGTACCGTTCACTCAGCTGATGCGTGTATAAGTTCACCTCTTGAAATTTAAATGTGCATCACTACCAATGAAAATACTGACTGGACTGTATGAATTTAGTTGTAAACAGCGTTATTGTCCTTCCTACTAGAAATGAGAGCCAACACGATTCATTCTGTTTGTGATGCATGCAGGAAACTATTAGAAATGCTAACACCCATGCAGACTAAGAATTGGATCTATTGGATGTAAACTCATGTTTTGGGGCTTACAGCAACCTCTGACTGCTAGGGGATGAGGAAGAAAACTCCTCTGTGCACACATGGGAGTAGCTTCTTGCAGGGCTTTTCTGCACCTATCAGGTTCCTGGTGCTGACAACTGTTGAATACAGGAACTAGTTGGGCCTTTTTGCTCAAGACTGACCATACTGTGTTGTTGAATATGGTACCTCCTATTCTTCTTGAGAATAAAACTGTCTTTCACTGAGGGATGTTGTGAAATAGTGTGATACACAAAAGAACTTGCATGAAATAACCAGCTTTATATAAACTCTCCATTTCACCCAACAAAAACGCCACATTTGCTTCCACCAGAAAGACTGGCTGTCTGGGTGACATGCAAGTAATAGAGGCTGTTTTGTGAAGTTAAATTTGCTGATAAAAAAAATTTTGGAGCCATGGGCTGATTAGGATTTCAGCTCCTTTGCCGCTGTGGGTCTGTTCCTTCTCACCTCCAATTATATAAATAAATCCTTATAGACAGCTCTGCGATTCTCAGTGTTGCAGCTCTGCTGTTTGTTTGCTGTAACCTTTATGCAGAGCCCTGACTTCTATAAATAAATAGGTAAAAGTTAACCATGCTGATGCACTTTTTATCTAGGATATATCTGATTATTTAATGCTTGCCAAATTATTTAGGAAATGGTAATTATAAACTGGACTTTGGCTTTTTAAAATCCTTTTGTTAAATACTTGCCCTTAGTTCTCCCAGTATAAAAAAACAAAACTGTATATAGCATAACTTAAAAACTAAAGTTACTTGAATTCGAATTGTTTTTATCCTTTTATATATGTATAAATATAAATGGGTTTATAGGCTGTTCTGCTTAACCTAGCTGTTGTTTTGATAACTTCAGTCCCTCTTCTGTTGATAAAAGTTTTTGGTTACCCAACTGCCTGCATCTGGTTGGACTTGCATAGAAACTTTTGTTTTGTGTTAAGGTTTGTTAAATCTGGCCAGTGTGGTTGTTTTGTTTCTATTCTTGTTTTTTAAAGAATATCATCTGTCAGGAATCTCTTTATAGCTTGATGTACCATGGTGTCTTCTTCTAATAAACATTATATTTTCTCATTCTGTGAGGTTTGGGTTTTTGGGTTTTTTTTATGGCAATTCATTTAAGTCTTTAACTTTACTAAGGCAAAGCAAATGGCCCAGAGCTGCTTTTCACCTGCTTCCCACACTAAGTACAAACGCAGTTCCTTTTCAGGAAAAATACTTTGTTGTGGCTCTGTGAAATTTTTTTTGTGCTGTCATATGGAGTTTTTTTCTTTTATGGAAGTGGGTGCAAAGGAGATTGGAAGTTTCCCTGGTCTCTCAAATGCAAGGGGGTTTGGACTCATCCTGTATTCCCTTGAATACAGTGGTCTCTTTGGCCAAGTCACACTTCTGGATTATAGCTTCACTTAGCCACAGAGAAAACTTACCCTCAGTGAGAAGTCTGTGGGTACAGGGATGTGACAAAGGATGTATTTAGAGGCTAAGACTGCTTTCACTTACCTGTTTATTTCTGGACTTCCCTTAAAAATGAAAGCTT
The DNA here is from genome assembly GCA_013401275.1 of Pandion haliaetus. Taxonomy (NCBI): domain Eukaryota; kingdom Metazoa; phylum Chordata; class Aves; order Accipitriformes; family Pandionidae; genus Pandion; species Pandion haliaetus. The sequence goes on along the minus strand of VYZV01022114.1, from coordinate 261,297 downwards.
TTTGCAGCCTATTGTGGAAAGGATGGCTAGTCTGGATTTGTCTGCAAAATTCTTTGTGTTTTAGCTTCCTGTTGGTATTCTTCAGTATCATTCATGGTCTCTGGAGCTGTCACTTGAACAGAAACAGTGCTACTTTGCAGATTGAAAATTAAAAAGCTATTTGATTTCTCTGTTGCACTAAGAAAGCACTGGCAGGGTCCTGCTCCTGAGTTTTACATCCTCTCAGATGAGAGCAGTGTCCCGGTGATGCTCATCCCCAGGCTGGAGGGAATGGCTGAGGGTGAATGATTACTGTTTGAGTGCTGGCAATGTATGCCTGAGTTCAGGAGCTTTCCTTAACCCCTTGTAACCTGGTAGATGCTTGGATGCTGTATTTCCTTTAACCTCCTGTGGGCAGTGCTACTCTTAAGGGATCCCATTTTCCCCAGCCTCTTTCTAATCCAGTCTCTTTCTTTTTGTCTTTCTTATGTTTTAGATTCCTAAAGGTGTTTGTGCTGGTGCAAGAACCTCGGGGCGAGCTTGTCACAGAAGGAGAAACAAAATGGTCTGTTTACCCTGCAGGCAGTTAAAACACACCCAAGGAAAGCCAGATTCCCAGTCTTGTCTGGAGTTCCCACTTGAAAAATTCAGACCTAAATTCCATCCCAGTATCATTCAGATGCTTGCTCTTTTCCATGGCATGCTACCTGTGGCTCAGATTAACTTAGCAGCCTTTCCCACTCTTCTGCCAGCTTGGCACAGCCCCTCCGTAAAACATAACCAACACTTCCCCATCCTTCCCCCCCTCCCCCGATTTCTCCCAATGCTGGTCAAAGAACTGCTGGCTGCCCTTTGGTGCAGAGGGTAACCAGAGAGTCCCAAGCATGTACTGGTCTATCTTCTGTCCTTCCTTGTCCCTCAGTCCATCTGAATGTATGCACTGGTCCATCAGCATTTCACACAGTGCCTTTAGTGCTAATCCTGCAGGTAGTCTCATCAAATAGCTCGGAAGGGAGGTGCATACATGTGGAAAGCCTCCCCTGGGAACAGTGTTACAGCAGCTGGACTGGGATCTGAATTTGCAGATACTAAATTTGATCCACATGCATTATTCAATATTCTGCTTTGCCCAAAAGATCACTAATACTTGTCAGCCTTTTTTTTTTTCTTTAAATCTAGGCTGATGCTCATTCCAAGTATTAAATCCCCATGACCTTGCTGTTTCCTGAAAGCCTTCAAGCTCACGTATGTACGCTTGTTTTCCTGCTTGTTCTCTCTTCCCCCTTCTCTTTATCCCCCCCTTCTCTCTCCCTCCTCTTTCTCACACACACAGACACACACAGAGACACTGGCATTTTGGTTTGAAGTCCCATTTTGCTCGTTACAAGGGCTCCGTTTTGCTCTCGTTTCAGTCTGCATGCTCGCCCTGTTGCCTTGCCTGCGCCCACCTTCCTGAGGGTCACGTTATTTTGTGGCTCGTTGTTAATCTCTTTGCAGTTTTCTTTTGTTGGTTTGTTTTTCAGTGTTTCAGACCTGCCTTCTCCTTTTGCATGACCTCTTGTGCATTCTTGTCAGTTAATGTTTAAATAACAGAATTTTTTTAGAAAAATAAAAGAGAAAAGAAAAAGAGAAACTGCACTCTATTTCGTTCTCCCACCTTGTCATGGACTGGACCTCAACCCAGAAGCCAGACAGGAATTGTGACCATCCTGTTCTCACATGGTTTTATTTGAAGCAGAAGTAGTGTGATAAGTGATGCTGCACTTTATCATGTCATGCAGTGGAGAGAGAGCTATAATATCTCCAAATATCACATGATCTGGACCTCAACTGCCTAAGAAAGTGTCGGTTGCTTTCTAAACTTCTGTATTATAACTGTTGGTTTCCCCTGAATCTTTACCATGCCTAGGATTTTGCAGTAATCTTGTACATGTTTGAGCCTCCTAAGAGTCAGTTGCTACTTAGTAGCTCCTGAGGGCCTAATTTATTCAGAGATCAGCACATCATTTGGGGGAATCTACTTGCTCTTGGCTAACTTCAGCATATTTTGTAAAATCCCCAGAATTTTGAGAAAATTGATAGGGAAGCCACTATGGGCAGTGACCCTAAAGTGAAACCTCTCAGGTTGAGTTTGCAGACAAACGTGTGTCTTGTTTTGCTGTCTGCTGTGCTTTTGTGCAGGGTCAGCGTGTAGAAATGTGTCCAAGAGCCATGTACTCTCCGTGTTGGGGATTGCCAGGGTCATCCCCACTCAGGATGAAGTAATTTTTGAGTTGGGTTACATGTTGTGCTCATAACTCTGTCCCTTTCTCTCCATTCAAGTTACCAACTTTTCTTTTTAATAGCACAAAGTCCCTCAGTCCTACAGTTAGTACTGTAGCTGTTGTATAATGGTGCTTAATATCTGCAAGCATCAACCAGCAAAAGTTTTATGTTTTTAATCTAATTCAAGTGGCTCAGGAGCCTGTATTGAGAAGCAGGCGATACCAACGCTGAAGCCGTTCAGCTACAGTGTTAGCTGCGTCAGAAGGGTCATAATCAATTAAATTACCATGCTTATCATTGCTGCTACTGTGGTCACTTTAACTGTTTAGATCCATGAGCTCCAATAGCAGAATGTGATCCACACGGTTGGCACCTGTGGCTTTGTACAAAGATTTGTGCAAAGGCTTTGTTGCATCCCTCTATCAGGGGATCTAAATAGTTAAGCAGTTAACAGGTGTGCAAAAATATCTTTAAAATATTTTTAGCTGCAGTATTTTTATTCTCGTGTCCAATGCACTGTTGAATCAGCAGCTAGAATAATTCATTTTCACCTATTGTTGTGCCATCTATGTAAAAATTAGATAAAGTTTGCTTTTATATATTTAATCTAGGTGGACAGTATATTATTGTCAGCCTCTGTGGAACATTTGAACAATTGCAATGTCTGTGTCGCTAAATAGCGCTTTAGAAGGAGCATTAGCTTTAGCTGACTCATTTTCTTCAAAAGTTTTAATAAAAGACCATGTATGGAGTTTTTATAAACTTGGCAACTAATTCCCGAAAGCCCAGATCTTAAAACTTACTGCAAGAAACAGTGACAGTCACGTATCGTAGCCTATACATGTTTATTCTGCTGCCTTTATTCAGGGTAACGAATGAGTAATTTTTGTAGAATTTACCTTTTGCAAAATCTGAAGGACTAAATATGTGACTGGTTTATAAAAACTCTGCTTGAATTTACTAATCTTGCCCAGAAGCGTGGACTGTACATCCTATGAAATCTCAAAAGTCCCAGCAAAAGTCTCTAATGCCCTTTCTTAACACCTGTAAATAGAGAAGAAACATATTTACTGATACTGAAAGTTGTGTTTAATGCTGAGTATTTTTCAGAAGTTCATTTAGTTTGATGCATATTGTTCTTTGTTTTTTGTTTTCCTGCCTGAAGTGTCAAATGACCTAAAAGAAGCCAAATTCTATTTTAACATGATGATGTCGAGCACTTTTTTATTTGTATATGTGTGTGTATGTGTGTTTGAGCACTGATCTCTAGATTTTGGTGGCATCTCAGTGTTGTGATTTCTTTGCCAATGTAAAAGGTTCTGGTGTTGCCCATTCATTTCTGGAGACAGAATTCAACCAAATAAAGTGCTTCCATTTGAAAGCGAATATTGACCTTGTAACAATGAAAAGAAAGTCATCCACATATTTAAATAAACATTTAATTCCAGAAATACAGTTTCACTGGACCCTTTTGATCATCTAGAGAAGAAGAAAAATGGTTTTGTCGCTTCTTTTTTCCCAATAAAAAAGGCTGTGCCTCTTTGCTGGGGCATCTCTGATTTGCTGAGGTATTCTAGCTATTGCTCTCCAGTGAGCCTTCTGCCTTACCACAAACATTTCCAGTTGAGAACGGGAATTTAGCTGTGACTTACTGTTTCAGCCAGATAAAATATTATAGCCTGAAACTCCGCTAAGCTGCTTACTCCTCATTATTCTCCTTGACTATGGGATGGATTTGGGTTTCACTTCCAGCTGTAAAATTTACAACAAATAAGCAGAAACAGCCTGTTCCAGTGGGGTGCTTGTGTCTTGGTGCTCGTGACACATGATGACGTACTCTTACTCATGGTACTTGCTTTTTTTGTTTTGTGTTTTTTTTGTTTTTATTTCATATTATTTCATACTGGAATTTTCAGGTATTTGAAGTATTAATTTGGCCCTGCCTGTACCTTTGAGTGACTGTCCCACGTAACTAGTTCCCATCAGGTCACTCTGAGGCACGATTTTATCAAAATTTTACCTTTCCAGCTGGTACTGAAGAGAAACTGAAGTGGTTGGGTTTTTTTCATCTGGTCATCTGAGGAGAAAGAAAAATGCACTGTGCTGGTTGGAGTTGTTGGTGTGCTTGGGAAAGACAGGTGGATCTTGATTCATTCCCCCCGCCCCCTTCAGTAGGAGGCCACAAGAACTGGAAGCTTGGGGAAAACACTTCCTCTAGCAGAGCTGTACCTTGTAAGGCCCATAGTGCATGCTTTGGTTTATCTGGAAGTCTTGGCAGATGTTCTTGATACTGATTGTTTATATATTAAAACTAAAGCTGTTGCAAGCCTAGCAAATCAATGCATTTGTGCATGCATGTGTGAACATGCAGCTGTGTGAAATACAGTAATGTTTCCCCTCACTGAATAACCTGAAAACCAGATGCATTTCTGTAAGTCTGGGTGAGGATATTTACAATTCCATTTTAATATGCAGTGTCGGTGAATAGCGTGTGTGTCGAGCTGAGAGAAAAACACCTGAGTCCAGTTCACTGGAAACAGCCTTGTCTAGGAGCCATGAGGATTTGCAGTTGTACAGCTTATAGTAGGTGACACCTGGCTGATAACTTCATTTGAAGCAGCTGTAGAGGTATTTTTTTCCCTAAGGTCAGATTGCTATTTTTTTTTAACAGAATTTCAGTTGTTCTTTGCCAGCACTAATTCATGTCCCTGACAAATCAGTACTGTTTATGAAACAGTCTGCTAGTCTTTGCATTTTGGGGAAATAATGAATAGGAGGGGGTGTTGGTCTGGCTCTAACTTTGATTTGTCTTACACAGTTATTAGCATTGCTAACTTTAAATAGAAGCAGCACAACCAAATGACTGATTGAAGGCTGGAAACTGAAGCCAAGCTGAGCAGTAACGGGGAAGAAAATAAAGTGAGCTTTACAGATGCTGGCTGTGTCACTCAACATGTCGGTGTACGGGATGCTGTTGTGTACTTTGGCCATCCAGGAGGGTGGAGATGTGCCACCAGCAGCATCAAAGGCTGCGGCCACGCCAGCGAGTGCTGGTGAAGGTGAAGCTGTGGGGTAGGTGTGCAGGACGTGGGCCCTGCATCACCGGAGGAAGAGCTAATTCCCCTTTCCGTGGGCTGAGAGGTGACACAGGCATCACAAGGTGAGAGCGTGGGGCAGCTACGGCAGAGTACTTGTCATCTGTGCATCACAGCTTCGCTGCATCCAAATGATGTGTCTGTTCATGAGACCCTAGTCTGGGCACGAGAGGAGTCGGTGGAAGAGGAGCAGCGCATGTAAATGGAACTCCCCAGTACTCCCAGAAGCCTGGGGGGAGGGAGCAGATAACCTAAAGACTGAGGTTGATGCCATCAGTCCAACTCATGAACAGTCCTTTCATCTGCCCCTCCTTGCAATCAGCAAGGGACCTGATAAAGTAAGGGGAAAATAAAGAGATTTGCACAAAGAACGATAAAGAGTTCAGCCATGAAAATTAGTTTATGTTTGGCAGGGGGTCCCAAAGCTAGCTGCATCTGAGACGTGTGCTCAGAAACACCGTAGCTGTCTACTGCAGGATTCAGAGAAAAGCAATGCTGCACTTGTATTTCAAATGGAATATAGATGGAGGACTAAGCTTTCAGTGTTTTAAGGGACAGAGGGTAACAAAAAGTACAATTATGTTTTTGCCAGAGCAGCACTGGAGCTGTTTGTCTAGACACTGAATAATCCCCTCCCTAGGGGAGGGGGGTCGTTAATGTCTCCTGGACCAGTTTGAGCTGTTCTGCAGTTGCTGCGGTGACGGGGTTTGTTTGCGAGGTGCAGGTTTTGACTGCTGATTTCAAGTTGCTAAAGAACAAGCTGCACCTTTTTACTAACCCAACCCGAGCTCTATTTCTTCAGATATTTCAGGCTTCAGCTAAGGCAGTGTCATTCACCGCTCTGGCAGAGAACTGTTCTTGTCCTCCAGCCCCTCAGCCTCAGGCAGCGCTCCTATTGCCCGCCGTGTTCAGCAACTCTTAATTAATTCACAGTGGCAGAACATGGTAAGAGGCTGGCAAGAGCACAGTGTTTCCTGGGGCCTCGGTAGCAAAGCTGCTCTCACGTACGTAAGTGTTAGCGGAGAAGTGGGATTGTATCAGGAAGGCCATTTTAGCCACGCAACAGACCAACAGAAAACTCTCCTCTAGAAACCTAGAACAGCGCAATGAAACTTCAGCAACTTCCCTTGCAAGCTACTTTCATAGCGACAATGGTCGTGAATAGCACAAGCTTCGAGGCAACACGGGATTTCTGAGACAAACTCAGCTGAAATTGGGTAACTGAAACATGAAGAGGAAGTCTTTGTAAGGAGACACTGAAAGGAGCAGGCGCCCTCCTCTGAACGAGCGCAGTATGAGGTAGTGGACTCAGGCTACCAAAGCTCACTGCTGCTCAGAACGGTCTGTTACTGCAAGGCCTCTTGGCAGCAAGAAGTTTGGAATTTAAATTTTTTTTATTTTTTTCTTCATTAACAGTGTAAGCTCCCTGTAAGCTGTGAGACCCTCTCACCACGCAAGGCAGGCAGCAATCAGCAAGGTGTTCAATGCACATGTATTTATTGTAACACATTTTCAGCACAAAGTATAACACTTGAGCACGGGAGTGTTATTACAATCTGTACAGCATCCTCTGAACAGCACGGACAACACAGACATGCAGCCCTACAGGCTCTGCAGCAGATTGGAAGGCAGCTGCAGTGGCTAACGACAACAGCTTAGAACAATGAGAAATCCCAACAGTGGCTCATTCTCTGACCTCCCCTTGGGCCTGGCTGGGTAGATACAAGCATCCACTAAACAGGATAGTAAAATGAACATGCTGAACAACTCATAGACACTTTTTTAAATAAGAAGTTGCTGTTTGCAGCAAACATTTGGTCTTTAAAAAAAAAAAAAAATCTGAAGGCCACATTTTTCTTTTCAAATTCTCCTGTCCTACACCCTTTCCCACTTTCTATTGCTAAGTCAAAGAGCAGCCTCTCCACCCCACCCCACCCCACTCCCCCTCCCCTTTACATGAAGCGCTTAGGAGGTTCCCAGCTCCATGCTGAGCCTGGTACCACCAAGGCCAGACTTGATGCTGTGGAATCATTCACGTTCCAGCACCATGAACACACAGTTTGGTTCCTCAGTCTGTGAGAAGCCACCTCTGCCTTGCTCTGCTTCCATTAAATTGCACTCAAACACTTACAAAGATTTCACTATTGCCTTTCTGGCTTATGAGATGAAGGAAGAACAATTTTAAGACTAGCCCTGCTGAGAAAAGTAGTCTTTAGGCTTTTTTGTCTTTCTTCCTCTCTCCACTGCCTGGTAGCAGATGCTCCTTGGCTGCATTAGTGGCAGTAGATCAGGGAGCAAGTTGTTTCTGTTCATTAAATGAGCCACTGTATACACAAAAAACATTTGTGTTGAGAAGCTGGAATGACCTCAGCACACAGGTGGGGGCTTGTTTGCAGAAAGCAGCTCATTCCTAAAAAACTGCTTCAACAGCCTGGGGCCTGCTCAGCCAGGCCCCTTCCCCAGCACTGAACTGCCACCCTGTCTGAGGGTGACCCATCTGCACAGGCTCTGGGCAAACAAACCGGCTCTTCCTCCTCATCCTTCACACCCCCTTTGCTTCTCGTGCCTGATGGGGGGACAGATCTAGGCTTACAGCAGGGTCAGTCTCAGACTGGGGTTACGAACCAAGTCCTAAAGCCTGTGTCGGAGTTGTCCTGGGTCGTGCTCCAATGAAACCTGCCCCATTAACAGCTCTAAGTTTGAGCTGTTCGTGTACCACCCCTGCGAGTTAACCACCTGGAAGGATGCATCCCACAGCTACAAAGCTGCCAGGAGCTTCCGTGGAAAGAGTACAGTGGGAAGCCCCTGGGAAGGAGGACTCATCTTCCAGCTTTGTTCTCTGAAAACATGCTGAATGCATGAAATCAGAGGAGAAAAAAAATTCTGCAGGACCATGAAAGTGGGGCTTGGGTTTAGGGGCTAGGGGAGAAAGAAATGGCCTCTTTCAAAATTTCTTAGTTGACTGCAACTGAATTTGCAAAAAATTGGATAAAAAGCAAAACTAGGACATTGTGACAGCTGTGCACCACCAGCACAAAACTACTGGGAGACCGTGTGGCTTTAGTCAGCTTCAGATAACAGGTTTCTCTAGTTGCAACGCTGCCCGCTGGAAACATAAATAATGCTTCATTATCTTTATACATTTGAGTTAAAAAGAAGTGCCAAAAGCAAAACCTGCAAAGGAGCAGAGAAATTCGGTTCACTGGGGGCAAAGCCGGGAGCGCTGGTTTCTAGTAAGCAAACAAAAGGGAGAGGGCCCAGGTCAAAACATATCCTAGTGAAGTTTGGCTGCAGTCTCCTACCACGGCATTATCCAGAGATTAATTACACAGAAGCTGATTTTCTCCCGGTCTTGCCCAGCACCACCCCTGTATTCAAAGCCACCCAGAAGGACAGCAGAGGAAACCTGCCTTCCCCAGAAGTGGTGGTGGGAGCTGCACGCACCTTCAAGTACCAGACAAGGGAAGGTTTGACTCCTCGGGATTCCCCAGCCTTCCATCCCCACACAGATGTATCTGTGCCATAACTTCCCTGCCCCATCCTGCACAGATCACACAGCCCGTGTCTCTGCTTCAATCTTCTGCTCCCCATGTAGGTTTTCCAGTTCTTGGACCTGGGCCACATTCTGCCTGATGGCAATCTCAGGGCCCCCTCCGTACAGCGTGCTTAAGTAAATCCACGTCTCCTCAGAAATCTGCCCATAGTCAGCACCTGGAAGGACAACAGCAGTGATCGGACGTGCAGCCAGTAGGCCCTGGCTCTGTACAGCTCTTGGGGGAAAGGGCTGGTGCACCACAACACGAGGCTGTCCTCTCCAACCACCTCCCCCTGCACAGGCCCACCCCCAGGAAAAGTGAGGCACGAGTGGTTCCTACAGCTGCAGGAACCCACCGAAGCCCCCACCCCACTGGCAGCTCTGCACTGCACAGCTGTGGCCACAGCTGTAGCCGCAGCGGTCCCCACCAGCCCTCTGCAGTGCCACCTGCTGCTGGAAGCCACCGGGGCTCCACGGAAGGGTCACCCACCGCTGTGGGGTCCTGCTGCAGTCACTTCTTCCTCTCCCCCAGAGGAACTGAGCAGCCACAGCCCATAATAGCAGGGCCCACCTGACCCCCTCTCATACACAGCAGCGATGAGCTCTGAGACCCAGGGACCTACACACACCAGTCCCAGGCACTTGGGGTTGCACTGCCTGGGAGAGACTAAAAACCCACCTCCAAGCTGTCCTAGGAGGGACAACTTAAGGTGGTCAAAGCAGGGAAAGCAAAGAACTTTGCCACAAAGGTTACAGAGGAGGAGAAAAGCAGAAAGGGTTGCTTTGAGAGGTAACCAAGATGCAAATGCAATCTTCATCTGCTTGGCAGGAGAGCCCAGCGAGGACAGCACAAGCAATGTTATTTCACAAGCCGGACCACAGCAGATGCTGAGAAAAGATCAAGTCAAGAGCAACACAAGATCAAAGCTACAATGCAAAGGGTGGCAAAGGGGAATGGTGGAAAGGGCCTGGGGAACAGAAACAGCAGGAGATAGAGGGCTGCAGGCTTCACTATAACCAGTCACATCAGCAGAACTGCCATCCTCTGCAGCACCATCTCGCTCTGTGACCACTTCACTATGGACAGCTAGATCCAGTGGAACATTCTCCTTTTAGAACGCTACAAGACAGCAAGCACAAGCCTTACCCTGCTTAACTTGCACATGGCCACCTGCTTTCATGAGTGCAATCTTGCTGTTGTCAATCGGTCCGGGAGGCTCTGTAAGAGGAGAACAATCATGTCAAAAACCATTCGGTTTTCCACGTTGCCAGCAGATTCAGCTTGTTTCCCAAGCTAGTTCTCTTGTTATTTCTGCCCTGCCCTTGGGGACCTGCAGGCAGTCTGAGTGGCTGGTGTCTGAACTCTGTTCAGCCTCAAGTCATAGCAGTCAGGTGCAGTGCTCACTGAGGACCTAGCAGATAGACAGGCTTGTTTCCATTCCTCCTCTCACCCCCAAGAGACTCCAGAGATCTCTGGCTTCTTACCGTTATCCTTCCCCTTGACAAAGGCTTCCCACTCACGGAACCACTGCATGCTGATACAGTAGATGACGCTTGGAGACTCCTCTGCCTGGAAAGCCTTGTTCAGCTGGGAAAGCAGAGGAGAACAAAAACATGCAGGAAGGATTTAGTCACTCCTGAGATCTCGGGGAGCCCCTTCCATTAACTGTAAGGCAGCTTTGCCATTCTTCAGAAGATCCCCATGTAATTCCACCACCTTCCTCACAACCTGTTGCTGCTCACTAGAGCAGGCAACCGACTAGGATGGTTTCAAACTTCGTGTCCCTATGCAGCCACGCACAGCATTATTGTCTTCCAGCTGCCCCTCCCCGTGCTGCTAGCACTGAGGAACCCCAAGATCAATCTCCTGGCCACGCTGTAGATCATGTTCTGGAAAACGGGGGCAAGAGTTTTCCACTAACTGCCTGTGACAGGTCTCCATTTCCCACCTCTGCCCTTTGCTGTTGCTTCCAGATGCTTCCCATACGAACCTTGATGAAGGTGTCGATTTCAATTCTCCTGCGTTTGGCAAGTGCTTCAATCTCCACTTGGCAAATCGAGCACACGTACAGATGATTCACAGCAGGGCCACCCCCAAACCTGAGCACAGGAAGAGAAGGAGGGGAATAGAGAACTGCAGGAGAATGGAAATGCTTCCCAGCCCTGCATCCTGCAGAGGTGGATTTTTATACTACTACAGATGCTGGTGAAGGAGAGGCATCTGCAGCCGTTTCTGAATGGAGAGTACTGCATTTACGCAACACAGTGAGGGTCACAATATTGCCCTGGGACAACGCATTGATATAGCTCATTTTAGTTTAAATCAGGAGGCTCTCCAAATACAAGTCTTTTCCAGTCCCCACCAAGACTGCATACCTTTAAGGTGCCCTGGCAAGGGACTATGTCTTGGGCAGTGCCCAAGGTGTGAAGCAAAAAACAAAACTCATTGGAAAGAAGAATGAAATGGCCATATTCACCTGTTGTAGAGATACTCCCACACGTTCTGGGGCAGAATCACAACCAGGTCATCGATGTAGTGATATTTATTAGGAGGGATCCCTGTCAAAGAAAGGCAAGAGGGACATTATTGCTGGGTAAAGACACAAAAAAAAGTCCAATCTCCCTTGCTGAAAACTCCCCGATTCCAGAATCTGCTTCCTCTGCTAGTGGAAGACAGTCAAGAGTTCATTAATTGTGGAGGTTTCTCAATTCATGGCCTCACTTGATTAGAAAGTGCTTCATTTCCAAATGGAGATTTATAAACACGAGGGCTCCCCAGCATGACAGATGAAGAAGCAGAATAGTAAAACATGGTATCAGCTCTCTTAAGTAGCGTGTGCTCCATTCTCCAAACAAACACTGAAGGCCAACCTTGCTGATAGGGTAACACAGATAAATCCTGTCTTATCTGCTTTCTACAGATTTGTTTTTAAAAACAAAGAGATAACTGAAAACTGTTGTTTCCCAGCACTACACATCCCTCTGGGCCTCTGACCAGCAGCACAATGGGGTAGTTGTCTCATCTCTCCCTCAGCGGGCTGGAGTTTCTGCCAAAGAAGCGGATCACACTGCAGCATACACTGTATCAGGATGACAGCTGGAGCTTTTTTTCTGCATTTGTTAATGCACCAGGAAGCATAAAGGTACAGCTGAGAGTTGCTATTCCCAGATCCAGCAGCACTGCCTTACCTCCATGAGAGCACAGAAAGGTGTGATTGGTGATGGGACCAGGCTCAGCAAAGGTGTTGAATTTATTGAGCCACTCTCGAGAGATGTAGAATTGCAGTAAACTGTGCTCCTTCATGCTGGCAAGAGACACGACTTTCTGACGCTCTCGCACAGCTTCTTCACTGCTTTTCCTTAAGTAGGGAAAGGAGAAGAAAATTAAGCTATTCCTGAAAACTTAGTTTGCTAAATGCATTTCTAGGTATTCTGCAACCAGCAAGGGAGTGCTGCATGCAGGGCACAGCTCACCTGTAGAACAAGACATAGGCTTCTGCGTTCTGTACCACGGTCTCATGGACTTCAGTGACATACTGGTCATCAAACTCGTACCACTGGCCATTGATCACATTCTGGCAGTAGGCTATATAATGCCCACCTGTAACAGAGAAAACATGACACTGCTGGGATTTAAAGTGCAGACTAAAGTCAGGCCTGGGATAACGTCAGCAGCACAAACAGGATTAGCTGCTGGCAGAGAATGGAGAGCCAAAAAAAAAGGCTTAATTCCTGTTCAGGCAAGCTTTGCAGGAGCAGGGGAGCCTGGCACTGTCACCCTGATTTGCCTTTCTTGGAAAGGGCCTCTCAGAGAGACCGAACATTGGGAAAGGGTTTGAGCCAACCCAGTGGTGAGGCTGAAATAGCTGCAGGGGATCTGTCAGAAGCTGCTCAGTTCACTTTTGAAAGGGCAGAGGCTGAGGAAGCCTGGGAATGGAGGGGGCAGGCCTTACACTGCACTTCATCCCAGAAGAGGTGTTGGCTAGTCCTGGAATGCACTTCTGCTTTGCTCATGCTCATCTCATTCCTGTTCACCTCTGCCTGTACTCACAGAAGAAGGACTTACTGCCTGCTGTGCCATGGTGACAGATGACAGACAGGAGATCATAGGTGGTGATCTGGGAGACACACTCCTTGGCTAGGAAAGGTCGCAAATCCAGCCCTTCCAAAGGGAAGGAGACATGACTGTTGATCTTGAAGGAATACATCACCTCATGCCGGAACCGTTTCAAGTGGATGCAAAGAATCTAAAAGACCAAGGACAGAGAACACCAAAGCGCATTTTTGCCGTGGGTATTCTGATAAAACAGCACATCTCTGTGTGTCTGATCTTTGCAAGAGTTCTTCGCCTGTTAGTCACGAATGCTGCTGGCCTATCAGCTTTGAATGGGGAAGTCTTTTCTGGTCTAGATACAGGACTTTACCACCAAAACAAGCTGCTATTTCTGTTCTGCCTCTAGCCTCCTTACCTCCTCAGTGGCTGCTAAAGAAAAAAAGGAAACGAGGTGCTTCTACTCACCTCTGGTAGCCGGAGGACTTTGCAGTACTTTACTCCATTCCGCAATCTGAGGGAGAAAGGAAACTAGCTGTGAGAAATCTCTAAAGCAAAGGGATGCCGGAAGGCAAGGCTGGGTCTTGCTCTGGCTGGGTCTTGCTTGCTTTGAAATCCAAGACAAATCCTGAATTCCAGCAGCAACAAATTCAGGCTCTTTGCAGCGTCCTTCCCAAATGAAGCATGGCATAAGCAGTTTGTCATGCCTCTTCTTTCTAATACAATAGCACCATTACTGCCAAGCCGCATCCCTGTTCATATGCTTCTTCCTTTCTTTCCCCCCCATAGCCAGCACTTTTCCTGTCTGCGATCAGTGACCTCTCAGGACCAGAACTCTAATATAAGGCAAGGCAGATTTTACATGGCACTCAGCAGAAGAAATGTCCAGGCAGAGGGCATAGAAAAATGTTTGATAGCAGTACAGAGAAATAAAGTTCCAGAAATACAACAGAATACAGATAATGCAAACTTACTTTTTACACCGTTCACAACTGTACATGTTGTCCCCTGTAGACAAAGAGAAGAAAGCCATTATGCAGTTACTCAGAGCACACAATGCCAATATGGCTACATTTCCATCCAGTACAGAGAAATCAAGTTAAACAACCTCTTGGGGAAGCCAGGGTGAGAAGAGATCAAAACACTTCTCACAGTAAGCGTAGGCAAGAAAAGAATGCAGTCAACTAGTAGAAAAGTATGCAACTGTCCGCCAACACAAGTGAATACAGCAAATTGTTTGAGTCCTCTAGAGCTTAAGGAATCCGTGGAGAAAGTGAAGAAACCAAGGCGGCTAAGGAGCCATAGCATTCATAACCAACTAACAGCTATATCTGCTCCTCACTGAGGACACTCACCCAGATTTCCCACCCCTGAGCAGGTGCAAAAACTCGCTTCTGCTCAGAGATTCTGAACTGCCAAGTTTTGGTACTGCCAGTCTCTAAGTGAAAGACTGAGACAGGCTTTCCAGGAGATTTAATCCACCTCCAAAATGCGTATGAAATACTCCTCCATACGGTTTTCCTTGTTTCGTGCTGTCAGACCCCACGGAAGAAAACTCACCCTTCAACTCATCCGCTGCAAAAAAGGCAGCAAGACAATCCTCCAGCGTCACAACAGGACCCCAAAACCAGCTAGGGATACAGGACACCACAAATCTGCAGAAGAGAGGGGATTAAGAGAAAGAGTTATACATAAAATAGTTGGATAATTTGACATACAAAACCCCAAATGGATGATGGGTTTCCTTCCAGTTGTAGGCCCTACGCTTATCACACATCCCAGAGGAGCAGGGAAAGCATGATTTCTCTCAGCTGATGTTCCTACTGCGGTTGCTTAAACTGGAAATGATCTGGAAAACTACACCAGGAATTAATTTGCTCTGGAGTGCAAGACTGAGCTAAAGGCAGAAGTGAGGGATTATCAGCTGCACAAGAGATCTCAAGGTTTATGACAGAACTAGAGGAACAGCAGCAACTGGTTTACATGAAAAGGCTCAGACCTGTGAGGTACCACATACTGTCGTCCAAGGAATGGTTACAACTGACCTTCTGCTGTAAACACCACTGGTTAGGGATAGCTGCCTTCCAGCACTGCAGGGTAAACCCCAGAAATAAGAGGTCCTGCATAGGGAACACACCTCCGGATATACTCCATGATGAAAGCAATCCAGCCTTGTGAGGCGTAGTTGTCCCCACATGCCCCTGTCTTAGCTGGCACATTTTGGTAGATGGCAGAGTGCAGCTTGGCCAAGTCCTCCTTCCCTGGGATTGGGAGTGACAGGTCCTGGAATGTCTCCACTGTCGTAGAAACCTGGAAATATCCGAGAGGAAGAGGTCTGGGTTTCCTGTGTGTGTAATGGAGCTGGGACCTGACCTTCATCACCTTTTATCACTGTTTTGATTTTGTCTAGGCTAGAAACCTGAGCTGGCAGTAAAAGCAACTCGCTCTGGCTAATTATTCTTCACTGCTGTCAGCAGGATTACTTTTGTCATCGTTTTTGTAGCACTGGAATCAGTTTTCTGATGTGAATGTGATATTGCTAGGCCAACTCAGTAACATAGATAAGCAAACAGAACCCTAGAGAGAAATATGACTTCTTGGCATGGCAGGTTTCTCACACCTCCCCCACCATCCAGTTTAGCAGGCCTACTGCATCCTACAGTGTTTGGAAATAGGAGCACCATTTCCTAAGAAGAGACCTACAAGCTAGAAGACTGTGTGCTCTTTGACTGACAGCCACCAGGAGACTCACTCTGTCGCAGGTGAGGCACTGCACCAGGCTGAGAATGGAGCCATCAAAGATGTCAGAAATCACACTGCGATAACGAAGTTCTTTCTTCTTTTTCCCAGAAGCCTGCATCTGGGCTGAAAGACAGACAAGGAAGCCCCATCATGTAGCAACTCCATCCCAGTCTCCTGTCTCAGTAGAGTCATGCAGCCACACAAGAACATAGGACAAGTGCTGTCCTGCATGTTCAGATGCCACTTGTGTGCCAGTGAGACAGTGGAGCCTGTTGTAAACTGACATAAAGAACACTGGTGCTTCACGTGGTACTAGAAAGGGGGAGGTAGCCAACTGAACCAACACAAACGTGCCAGCTCTCAGCAGGCAGAAATTGTCTTACTGGAAATCCTGTTTCCATCCTCTTACTACTAGAAGCCTGGCCCTGCCACAGACAGCCCCTGCTTTTCTGAGGTCTTGCAACATTTTGCTCTGAGCTTTATACTTCACTCCCTCTCCCCCGTCACTGGCCTGTGTACTTTGTCCTGGTTTTTTTCCGCTCTGACATTTACCGTGTGTTCCCCAGGTCCCCTGCTCTCCACAGCAGGAACTGGCCAAACACACAGTTTTGTTTAATAACGAACCCTCTTCCCCACACACACGTGCATGGAGACAGAGTGCTTTTTATCCGGCCAGAACATCTGTGGCTATGCTGACCTCAGCCAAGGGGCTGAGACACAGCTGAGGAAAGGATGCCATTATTGAACAGCTGTAGGGACAGTGGTATAAGCACATGCCATTGTGTTTGCAGACTATGCAATGATGAGGGATTTTGATTCGCTATTTGCTTGGAATGAAGAAACCAGTTTGATAACCACAGAAGCCAGGCTCCACTCTGAAGTCTAACAACGCTCCCAGCACTGGATTGACATCTGCAGCCTTAATTCTATTATTGTGAGCCCAAGATGTCTAAGAGGCAGGAAGGTCTCTCTCAGTAACATCATCTTACAGTTCATTGGCCCACATCCTATGAAAGTCAAGTCTGGCAGACAAATGTTTACACATCTGCATGCTCCCCTAAAGGGACAGAGCTTGTGCCTGGGACTTCATAGCCATTTTATTAATAACAAACGCAGCATGCAGATGCAGACATGGAAATCATTTCAGGCTCCAATATAAGAGCATACTAGAACATCTATTGTGCCCAGAGCTTGACTTTACCTTCAAGTTCACTGTAGTCTTTGCCTAGTACTATTTTAGAAGGCACTGATGTCCAAGGGAATTAGCACTTACAAACTGTTAATCAAGAATCATGATGGATTCCTTCTCTCTTCTGTAAATGAACCCCTCCTCCTCTACGTGCTCCCCCGTCTTTGCCTCCCAGCATACACTCTTTGCACTACCTTTCTTGAGTATGTAGGAAGGTCCAAGCCTGGCAGGACTAGAGCGAGGAGGACTGCTAGAGAGCTTGGAGTGCATTTCATGATGGACTGGACTGCAGGGGCGTGAGGAGCAGCGCACGTAGGCATCATTGTCAGGTTCTGTTTGGGAAAATGGAGAGGGAGAAGAGCACTGGTGAAAACCCCAGTTATGAAAGGCAATCCTATTGCAGTCCGTGTCAGCCCAGTTCTGTGTTCTGGCACACCATCTTTCCCAGTGCACACAGTTCAGTGTCTATTAACTGTCCTGATTGCACAGGTTGGCAGATACAGCTCCCTCAGTGCATGGATAAGAGTGCATACAGAGCTATACTGAACAGCTAATAATTACATATAAAAAAAAAAACAAACGCCATTTTTTCACACTTATGACTAATTGGGTTTTACAGCTTGCTCCTGTATCCCTAATCCACATAAACAGCATTGCTGTCTTCAGTGCCAGTTGGCAGAGTAAGACTCTTATATAAAGAAGTGTTGAAAGATCGTATATGTTCAGCTTGAGGTGACTCCACATCTACGTCTTAACTGCTGCTCTTTTCTTTTCCCTAAGACACAGAAATGCACAAACTGTGCCTCTCCCTTTTCTCTCCACAAAGCCCACAGCCCAACATCAACAAATACCTTCTTCCATGCCTTTTCCACAGCTAGTATTTCCCCAGGCCAGGCTATCAAATAAGGCAAGGTACACATGCAAAACCTTTTTCTTAAATTAGGAAAAGGTATAAATACAGTTGTTCGCAGGTTTGGCAGAGGCAGCTATCACTGCCTTCACGTAGTCTTTGCTCAGCTCTATAGCATGTTAGTCTGGCTAAGCACCTCTCTGGCTCACGTATTACATTTTCTTACAGAAGCAACTGTGCACGAAGGCAGAACTACTGCCAGGGACACTGAGGAAAATCTTGGAGGCAAGATCTCTTGAAACCCATAGAAGGAACAGTCACATTGTGTGTCATTTGCCATTGCACTGCAACACTGTCCCTGTGTAGGATGGCAACATGTCTTCTCACAAATAATACTGGAAGAGGTGTATACCTGGTGTCCTACACGGGCTGGCAGGACGAGGAGCTGGCAGCATCTCAGGTGAGGCTCTGCCATCAACTGGCATCATAGTAGTATCAACATCTGCATCCTCATCCACCTGCTCCGAGTTGCTGCGCCGATGGCCACAGGAGAACTTTCTGTCCTTCATCCTCTCTTTCTCAGAGATCCCTCTCCCTGCTTCATCCTGGATCAACAACTCCGTCTCTGCCAGGGAGCTGCTGCCTATGCCCCCTGTGGTCCGACTTTGACCATCTCCTTCACCCCTGTCACTGCTTGAGTCACAGGAGAGGAACTCATCCTCTGAAGGACTTCGGTCACCGTCTCGCTTGTCGTCCTGGTCACTGGTATCCAAATCCCTCGTCTCTGCAACAATTGGTTCCTTCAGTTCTTCGTGAAGCTGATCCATCAGACACCGCAGGAACTCCTGAGTGTCCTGAAAACCAGGAGTAATTCCATGTTAATATCCATCCAGAAACAGGCAAATGAGAGGGGCAAAAGAGAAGATGGCTCCATTCACAGCCTCTTTCAATGCTGCCCACAAGAGACCCTACTAAAGCAGAGAGAGTACTGTGGCAACGTACCAAGAAGCCTGTCTGCTACATAAATGTTTTAACTCCTAAATGATAAAAGGCCCAATTTTTATCTGAACATCTTCAGCTGAAAGACACTGAAAAGCCAGACAGCAGCTGCAGCATGCAAATCACGAGCTTATTTATCACAGGTTTACCACTGATAAAGAGGTGAGAGACAAGGAGAAACCTAATGAAGACAGCAGGCCATAAGAGAATAGAGTCTTATCCACAAAACAAATTTCATGAACGCTGACTTCTGCTCATGGCAATCTCTCTCTTAGAGAGGGCAGATTAAAATCTTTAATGAATAGGGAGTGGAACCAGAAACCAAAGACTAATACAGTCTAGGTGCAAGCTCCTACATTCATAATACATGGTAAAAGGGCTGATACATTGGCTTCAAAGGACCTGCTGAAAAGCAACTTGGTATTTTGACAACTCCAGAAAGTTAATTATGATGTTTCTGTTATTTTATAGAAGTTTGGCTTTTAGCCTGCTCTGTCTTCCTTTCAACTTTTATCTCTTTACAGCTGAGAGTTTTCCAATCCAACATACTTCATATCAAAGATAAATACAGAAGTTCTTTCATTAATCATTAGTTTTATCCTCTTGTTTTGTTTTCCTGTCAGTATCACAGTTTTGATGTACTGTCACTTCTCTTGTAAATTTTCTAATCATAGTTTGATGTTTACATTTTTTTCTAAAGAACAAACACAAGAGATATGTTGATAAAAACTTCAAAGAAAAAAAAGGTTACTAGCTTTAAAGAAGATTTAGTTTGCTGTAATTCCCCAGAAAAAAGAATATAGAACATTCATATCTTTAAGTTTTTAGTACAGATTTATCCAGGGTTCTCAGCTCTGACATGAATAAATAATATCTAACTCTCATATATCAATAGATCTCAAAGTCCTTTATAAAGGAGGTTGACCATCATAACTTCAGAGGTGAGAAAGCTGACACAGGAAAATACACTGATTTGGTACCAGCAAGCCAGAGGCAGAGCCTGGAGGAGAACCCAGGTCTCCTAAATCCCACCCAAGTGCTCTATCAGACCACTAATACTGACACAAAATGGGCATGACCCCTGAGCTCAAGCTCTTCCTTCTGAACACAAGCACCACCACTGCAGGAAGAAAAATCCCACCATCTTTGGAATAATGGCATGTTTTTGTTGAGGCCCCCCCACCTGCTGTGCATAGCCTCGGAACATGGGGTTGACGAGTTTAATTCCATGGGATAGACTGCTTGGAACAACATAACTCGGGCTGTTTAGATATAGAAAAAAAAAAAAAAAAAAGTTAGTTTGCTTATCAGGCCTGGAGCCAGTTTGTCTAATAAGCAATAGAACAGGGCGTGGTAACTAGTTAACAAGGACAGAAGGTAGTCATGCACCTGCAAAGCCTGGGCATATATTTCTCTGTTAGCTAGACGACATACAAATTAAGAGACAGAAAACATCTCACAATCATTTCAGTCTATCCTTCCAGAGAGACCCTTCCCTAGAGCATATTTAACTTAAAGCTCTGTCCACACTTTCAATTGTCTCAAGTGATTCTTTCTAGAGTAGGGTTTTGCAATTAGTTACTTGGTTTGATTTTGCAGCACCGTGTCTGCCTCAAAATCCAGGTGGGCTGACCACCTAGTAAATGAGGTAAATCAAAACCAATATTAAGATGACATTATATTGCTTCAAAGTCTACAGCCTTCTCTTCCAGAAAGACACAGTTCACTTTTGCTCTGTATCTTACTTATCCCTTGTTAACAACTAACATGAAAAAAACATGCAATGCCATTTAAATTCCTAGTTTGATTTTTTTCAATTAATTGCACAGAGCAGACATCTTCAGATTTAAACAGAGCTGCATTATTTTACACTATCCTTTGAACTGGTCTAGTATTCAAACCAATAGCAAACAATTCCCAAAATGTCACCTGCACTTTCCACTGTCTTCGGTAAAAATCTCTGTTATCGTTTTTTCCATCCAAAACATCAATCCCTCTGCTAATCAACAGCAGTGCAATTAAGTGCTGGTCAGTCCATGCAAAATACTCAGAAATGGCCAAGAGCATTCCCTTACTCCATCATTTTTTCCTTCATTGCCAACAGGGAAGCTATATAAAAAAAAATCTCTTCCTTTTTAAAGTTATAACATTAAGAACGTATTCTTTTCACTGACACCAATATGCCCATTTTATCACCAGTAGCAGGATACAGGATCTCCTAGATATGGGGGAATCCTCGCATACCCATCTACATAACGTTTGAACTGACTGCCTTAGACAATGTACTTATCCCTGAAGATCAAATTTCTTTGCTGATGCCAGACTTCAGAACTAATGTAACTATGAAACCTGTCCAGATTAGATTAGGAAGTAACCCAGATTAGATTAGGGAGTGACCACTCACCGTTTCTTATGCCAAACCTCAGACACCAACTTCTGGTAACTTTTACACAGTGCTGGTTTCTTATCTGTACGGACCAGTCCACCACACTCGAGAAAAAACTGTGTGAGAGGTGGGCTGCAAGAAAAAAAGAAAAAAATCAGTACATGGAAATTTCTCCTCTTCTTCTCCTTCAGGGTTTATCAAAACTTAAGCGCATGTCCTTTCAAAAGCATGCTTAAGGTACTGTTTTTAAATCGAGGGAAGAAGTAATTCCAGATGCAGACCTGACTCCTAACTTCAAACAAATGAGAAAGGCTGATCTGAATCTGTTCCCAGTACATAGAAGAAATCTTGGAATTAGTTCTCAGCATGATGGCTAGAAAATATTTTAGGATATGGGTTCTTAGAATTATATCACTGGGGAGAATAAAGAGATGTGACATGCCTTCCCATGTGATAAATATATTTCCACCACAATAGAAATGATGAAGTTTTACTTCAAGCACTCATCTAAACATGAGTCTTGTATGTAGCCACAAGTTGGCTATTCACTTAGTTTCCTACTGTAAAATTTCTGTTGCCCTAAACAAACACTTAAAATTTTTCTGCACCTAGCCTGGCCGATTTCTCTTTGCAAGGCTCATGAAGGTCCCAGATCAGAGGCGCCGCTTTTGATATTTAGTGAAGTCTAGTAAAGACTCCACTGAAAGGCCCTAATGCCTACCAGTTAGAGAGAGCCTGAAGTGCTGCATTCATGTAGCAGGAGTTCCCAAGATTTTTCATTCCAGTAAGGCCTAAAGCACAAACAAGAGAGGCATGAAACACTTTCCAGATGTGCTGCTTTCTACATTTCTCCCCAAAGGAAAAGGAATTCAGCCCTTTCTAGGCAGTCTCCACACTCTGCTCCTAGGAACCTCTCAGTGCAGGTCCTACAGATTGCAGAGTTACCCTCACAGCCCTTTCATCAGCTCAATGCAGAGTTACCTCTTGGTTTCAAATCGTCATCCTCTGATTCAGATTCACCTTCATCAGCCACTGCAATTGGAACAGCTTTCAAAGGGTGAGCAGGCAATGGAGAATCCTAGATTAAAGACAGAAAAATAAGCATCAGCGGGAGGCCTCCTTTAAAAGACGAGCTGTGAGAGATACTATCTTACACATAAATCGAGCAAGCCTTTAAAAAAAGCACACTGGAGAGAGAAGAACCAGTTGCACTGCCTACCCCTCTCACTAATGCAAGGAGGGAGTGGAAATAGTACCATTACTGCTTCCAGTACACATGATAAGAGAGGCATCAGGAATATGCAGCAGTCACAAGTGCATGTGTTTCTGGTCTGACAGCTAAAATTTCTATGGGCCATGCATTCAAAAAGAAGATGTGACAGCTGTTGTCATTCCTCCCAGAAGCAGATGCCCCGTGAAAGAGGCTAGGAAAGGTTAAAAATAAAGTCAGAATGGATAGTGAAGTCATCCAGAAGTCTTCTTGGTGGGACATCCTGTAAGGCAAGGTTATTGGTGCTCTGGCTACAGGTAGCCACATTCAGTGGAAGAGTTTCTATCACAGCAAAAGCCCGGACAATAGTGGAAACCTCTGGGCTAATTTTGCAACAGGTAAACAAAAACTCTGCCAAGCGTTCAACCCTGCCACATTGTGACATAGACCCACCGGTTCAGTGAACTTTACTGGTGGTGACTGCGTGTGCGTTGCCAGCCGCTGGTCCAAGAACACCTCCTTTTCACAAGCGTAACACCAGACACGAAAAGTGGTCAGATTCACCGTCAGGTTGTGCTTTTTGGCCTAAAAATAAAAGGTGAAATAGTGAATCTCATTTGACAGCTGGCTCAAGCTGAAGCACTGGACTACTAGAACAGGATAGAGAAGGATTAGGTAATGGGAAAAATCCAACTCTGTCTTAAGATGGACGACAGAGAAAAGCTCACCTGTGCATGAAGTGTGCTGTGATCAGCAAAGGACTCCCCACAACCAACATAAGAACAACCAGTCTAGTGAAAGAAAAGAGCAAAAGTACAATGGGCACAATAAATTAGACTCTTCATAAAATAGTCTGCAACTCCAGTCCCACCAGCAGCTGCAACTTCAGAATTGACCTTGCCAGTTTTCTAACCTGCTTTTTATTCGGGGCCCAGAATAAGAAAGAAAATTGGAATTGTTTAAGAAAGAAAACCTGGAACCAGGTTTGCACCCACATAAAGGCTCCATTCCAAGGCAACTGCTCCAATGGGCAGCTCATCTGAGCAATCTCAACATGCCTGGGCATTCCAGCGTAAAAATAAACTGCCCCTGCCTGCCCGCATGCCCCTTGTCATTCCTTTCCACCTCACTACCCTGAGCAACGTCTTTTGAGGTCTCACACTTGCAGCCTCCCTTCACAGTTGCCAACAGAGGCAGGACCCCGCCGACAGTCAATGCTGGGCATTTTATTCATTCCTACCAGGACTACCAGGGGGCAATCACCTATGAGGAGTGAACTGTTACATCTTGGCATATTCTGACAGCATTAGCCTCTAATCTAGGGAGTCTTTTCCTTGGAATCCATCAAAAAATGGTGGACAGTTCTACTGTGAACACCCTCTTTGCTTCCCGCTTTTTCTTTTCTTTTCAGTACAATACTTTTTTTTTTTTTTAATTATATTAAAGTGAAGTCCCACCATATCATGCACATAAACAGCAAGCCATTTTTACCTGAAGACAAGCCCAGAGATTTGGTCCCACAGCTCCACAAGACTGGCAAGTTCCCTGCATATTCATGATAAAAGAAGGTTTGTTTGCTTGTTTAAGTAACCTAGTCCTTCAGAAGTGGGAACTTCTCTGTAAGACAGGCCTCGCCAACCTGCAGCTCACAGTATTTCATTTCTTAATACCACACTTCCAATTAAATATATGCTTTGCAACATTTTAGCTAAGTGACACATTTGAGCAGGATAAAATGACAGTAAGAAATAGATCAGGTGGCATCGACAAAGGCTTAATTTACGGGACATGTGCAGGGTACATCAGCACTGGAAGAAGAGTTTCTGCCTCTCCTCTATGGAGACAGGCAGCATGTTCTTCAAAAAACAAACACGCAAACCTACGCACAATAGCTAAAACGGAAAGGAAAGGACTGACAACCACAACACCCTGTACCTTGGATTTGAGCAGCAGATCATCCCTGGTCACCTCTCCTATGGAATCCAGGTGAGGACAGATGTCTCTTGTATCCCCCATTTTCACCAACGCTCACCTGCGGGGGAGCGGGGGGTGTTTTCCTAGGACAAGAAAGGATACTTCCTTTCAGCTACATGTCAGATTTGCTCTCACAGCCTGTAAAAAGATAAATTAGCATGTTTTGTGTATTGGAGAATACAATACCCTTCTTTAAGACTCAGAGATCAAAACAAATCTATATCTGGACTCAGTCGTATTAGCTAGCACAGTTCTGACCCACTGCTGAGTGGCTGCACTGTGGTTTCATAGGTAAGCAAGCAAGGCAATGGGGAGGAGAAGGAAACACATGAATAAAGCTAATAATCTGTACAATGAGGAATGGGTGTTCAGAAATGCAGGGAGGTGGTCAGTACACAGGCCTAGCTTCAGCAGCAGAGCTGCTGACTCAGTTTCAGGTATGGGGATGGATTTTCTGTAGCCTCAAAATGAAGACAGCGGTACAGTAACCCACAGACTACCCTGTTCTTAATCTTGAACTCCCAGACTGTCTGGATCACGTAGCATCTCTGAATGATGCAGAGTCCTATGGCAATAAATAAAAACTGCCATTTACTCTTACATGCTTTACATACATAACTTAACTGGTCTTGTCTACCATTAATACTCCATGAACCTGACCAGACTGATAAGCCACACTTTCCCCCCTAGAAACTGGGTGTTCTGTGCTAGCTCAGCAAGTAGGGTAGGAAAACAAACACAGTGATCTGAAATGACTTCCTCTTGCCGAACACACACACGCAGCAATGAAGAGACACAAATCTAATTAGCTTGGTTGCATGAAACTTAGATTAAAAGTGAAAGGGCGCTGCAGCCCAAGACACAAGTAGTTAGTATATGGTGTCTAGGGGCTTCATGCTACCTGTACTGTGCTGATCTAATCTAATGTTTAGTTATTATACTACTTTATCAAACATTAAAAATATGATTACTGTTGTAAATGAAGCTGGGCAAGAGGGAATGAGACTTAAACGATCCATAACACTGATAACCAGTCTTCAGTCTCTGAGGAATTTACCATTTGATAGGTAGATTTTTAACAATATGAGCCACATAACTCTCAAAAGAGTGTACAAAATGTAACAACACTGTTCCACCCAGCTCATACATCCAAGCACCACAAGTACAGAGGATTTCATAGCTGCATGCTTACGAGCAAAATAAACAATTTCACAGTGGTCCATGGCTGTATAAAAGACTTCAAACATGTCTCAGTAACATGCAGCTACAAAGAGAGATGAGAAGAGTTTGTTTCTAAAGCACAGTTTAAGTAACCTCACTTGCGGCTGTTAAAGAAAAAAGACAAGCGATATTAACAACACAGATCAGAACCCAAAACATTACTATTGGCTGTAAAGAAAGCAGATATGAAAAGCCCACATCATTATAAAAAAGAAGTGGAAAATTCTGATTAAGTTAATGACTCCAGCAGCATGGTTGCTACTCTCTTCTTGTTTTCACATTTTGAGGACATTTGAAAGAATTCCCAGTGTTATCTGGTCTGAATCACTGAGAGTGGGGAG
>VYZV01022114.1:212737-225486 GCA_013401275.1 Pandion haliaetus | reverse complement strand
GGGGTGTGTGTGCAGAGGCCCGGGGAGCTGAGCAGGGCCTGTGGGGTCTCTCCGTGGGGCTTGCGTGGGTCGCAGGGCGGTGCTCCAGCTCGGCCGTCCCTTTGCCCACGCTGGCCGCGGGCTGGTAGCCTTCACGGCGGGGTGGGTGCAGGACCCTCCTCGAAGGAGGCAGAAGCCGGTGGGACCCCGTGCCAGTCCTCCCTCCTCGCTGTTGATACTGTGGTCTCTCCTTCCAGCTCTGCAGGAGAATTTGGACAGGAAGCTGTTCGGGCAGCATCTGGTTAACAAGGTGGTTGTAAAGGCCGTGAAGGGCTTCTTGAACAACACCAATGCCAAAAAGCCTCTTGCCCTTTCCTTGCACGGGTGGACTGGAACAGGCAAAAACTTTGTCAGTAAGCTAGTCGCCGAAAGCATTTATAAAAGAGGTCTGCAGAGTAAATATGTCCATCAGTTCGTGGCAACTTTACACTTTCCTCACGCTCACAGCATCAATCTCTACAAGGTAAGAGTGTGCTGTGTAACCCGTGGCAGTGGGGCACAGCTCTGCTGCAGTGACAGCTGTATTGAATTATAAACGTTTCGGCACAATAAGTACTAGAAACCTAGATGTTATTCTGTGCAGTTAAATGTAGCCTGTGCCAGTTTTGGAGTCTTCTGTACAGAACTGCGTAAATCCTGACATCCGTCAAGACTGGTTTTCCTGTGGATGTAAAGTTTTTTGTGTGTGTTCTGAGCCTCTTTTTAGGGAAGAATGATACGGTTAATTTTCGTTCTGTACTTTGCTGAGAAATGTGACGGACTTAAGCTTAATTGTGATTCAGCAGGTTTCCATGGTTAGGCAATATGCTGGTGGGCACTGCAAAAAACTTAATAGTTCATGGTTCTGGGAAACCACTGGGTGATCTCGAAGTGTATCAGGTACCATGGCAAGCTGAAGCTTGCTCTCTGAGGCATGGATGTATTTTTCAGTTTTACTGCACACTGAGCAGGTTATTTAGTTTTTCTAGGCATCCACTTCCCAGCTGTAAAACAAAATCACAAAATATTCTGTTGTTAGAAAGATACAGATAAATGTATTTGGAGTTGTTCTGTCAGTTTGCTAAGTGTCAGCACAGTTCTGTAGGCAGGTGGATATCATGTGGAGCAGTAGCTCAGAGGCATGTTTTCTGGGCTTTTTTGTTCTAACTAACTGTTAACAGCAGAGTTTGAATGAGTACCACTGTCTTTTGTAGTGCCGAATGTTTATATTCAGTTTGTATGTGTTAAAAATGGGAACGGGATGGTCTACAAACCTGATTTCTAAATGGAGGAAATACCTGCTTCCTCTTTTACAGCTTACTTTTCCCCTTCTTGTAGCTCAGCTGTTTTAAAATAAAATGGATCCTTTTCTTCTTTTGTTTCAAGGTGAATACACTTGGGAAACTCGCTGCCCAGGGCAGTAGGAGGGACTATCGCTTCTTATCCACAATATACCCAATGCCACCTTCCCGTGCTGCCTCTGCAGTTCAGGGGCTGAGTAAACAGTGAATATATAAAAAAAAAAAAAAAATCATTGAAAATGGTCAGAACAGTTACTTTGCATTCATTTACCAGCAGATCAACCCTTTTTTTTTTTTCCAATTACTTCATTATTGTTCTTAAGTGTAACACTTAAGTGAGAGAAAAAAGCAACACTTAAATGAGAGAATCTTTAAATACAATAAAGTGTTAGCCCTTCTGAACAATATTGTGTTTTAAGAAGGGCTTGTAATTATCTTAATTTAACTTCTGAATGATTAAAATGCTGGGCTGAGAACTGAATTACATTTCTACTTCTGCCAATGACTGCAGGTGCAATTTCTCAGTGGTGCTGTTCAGGTAGCAAATTTAGCTTTGATACCTAAGGATGTTTAGACTAAAGTGCTGCCAAAAGTAATCATCTTACTTGTCAGGGCTTTGCTTTGTGTTGCTGTTCCTTGGTGGTACCCGTCCTTTGACCTGCTGCGCACTTTCATTTTTGCTATGTTTACAGGAATATCTTTCTCACGAGGAGATTTCCTGCTTGTCCCATCCTGTCTCTAAGTGTCTTAAAATTTTTCAGAACCAGCATGAGATTTTGTTAAAAGTTTTTTTTACAGCTTTTAACCATGTTTTTGTCAAGAAGCCAGAGCTATTAAGATGACACAATTGAAATTACTCTTTCAGGACAAAGGTCAATAAGCAGAAGTGTTATTTTCTGTCTTTTCAACACAAACTTCGTCAGCATCTTTTGTTTTTGTGTCACTCAGGACCAGTTGCAGTCGTGGATTCGGGGAAATGTGAGCATCTGTCCCAGATCACTCTTCATATTTGATGAAATGGATAAAATGCATGCAGGACTCATTGACTCCATCAAGCCATTCTTGGACTACTATGAGCTTCTGGATGGGGTGTCTTACCGCCAAGCCATCTTCATATTCCTCAGGTAAGAAGTGGCTTCTCAGGCTTGCTGTTCTGTACACTCGATGCCTTTTAAAACTACCTCCCTCTATAATCTCTGTTTTCTCTTTACTTAGCAATGCAGGAGCTGAAAAGATAACAG
The DNA here is from genome assembly GCA_013401275.1 of Pandion haliaetus. NCBI lineage: Eukaryota > Metazoa > Chordata > Aves > Accipitriformes > Pandionidae > Pandion > Pandion haliaetus. The sequence continues at coordinate 222,926 of VYZV01022114.1, read as the reverse complement.
AGGTTGCCCTAGATTTCTGGAGAAACGGGAAGACAAGGGAAGATATACAGCTCACAGATATCCAAAATGCATTGTCTGTGTCCGTCTTCAATAACAAAAATAGTAAGTAAAACTGTGGTTGCTTTTGAGGTGGTAAAAGTTCTACAAACGGGATGGGCTGCATTTAGCTATATTTTTACAGCTATGTTTCTGCTTGATGTGGCCTCCAGTTTTCAGCTCGCAAGGAGGCACTATGCAGTTTTGGGGCCTACAGTCGGCCCTTGAGATGAAGGTTAAGGAGCTCTCTGTTCACCTTGGCTACCAGCATGTTTGCTGTCCATTGGATTGCATATGTTGGGGGAGGTCTACACTGCGCATTCACTGACATACTAATGGGCTAAAGGGAAAGCAAACAGAAATGCTGACAGTAAGGCTAGATATTGCAGTAGCTGAAAAATCTTTAACCAATAAAACGTTTTATTATGGGGAAGCCACTTCTTTGGCCCCAACCCACTTAGCCTGTCTTGCTCAGTCTGTTAAAAGCCTTCAGGCAGCTATTTAGGAGCAACAAGCTGACATGCCAGCCCTGCTGTGGGCAATCCAGTGCTTCCTAGGTTTTCCTCGCACAGGACTTCTGGTGAAAAGGGGTTTTAGCATAATTAGCATGGGAAGCAAACACTGTACTTTTTAAAAAGGTTCGATGCAACCTCCAAAAAAAGGAGCAAGAAAGCTGGTCTGGGAGAACTGATAAGCGAGAGCAAATCTGTTCTCTAGGTGAGAGAGGGGAAGGTATGAGACTGGCATCTGGGGAGCAAGGCTTAAACGCATCCACTCAGAATTCATTCATTCAGCTCCAATGGACCACATTTATATGTCCGCCCAAAGCTTTATGCACCAAGTACCATGAAAAGGGGCTTGTATTTGGACTTGTGCATTATAGGGCCCTAAAAACTACAGGTGAATTCTTGCTGGTATGTAGCAGAGGGCTATGATATGCCTTTTGCTCCCATTCAACCCATGGTAGCGTTTAACCAGAGGAGTAGTAACAAACCCCTTTTCTTTCCCTTTGTAGGTGGATTTTGGCACAGCACGTTGATTGACAGAAATCTCATTGACTACTTTGTTCCCTTCCTGCCTCTGGAATACAAACATGTGAAAATGTGTGTCAGGGTTGAGATTGAATCACGTGGCTATGCTGTGGATGAAGACATTTTAACTAGAATAGCCGATGAGATGACCTACTTCCCCAGAGAGGAGAGAATTTATTCAGATAAAGGATGTAAAACTGTGGATGCAAAGCTGGATTATTACTTCTAATACTTTATTGCTACAACCTGCAAAGAAGCAAATTTAACTTAATCACAAAGTGGAGACCCGGGACATTTCATTTTTAAGCACTTTTTAAAGAAGGGAACATTATTTTTTAACTGGTGTGTAAAAGTGGCAGTGCCTCTGCATTTTTACTCTTGTCACTAGTCATGGCTCCCAAGTACTTCAGCCTTGTGTTGTCAAGGTAAGAATGAACTGCACTGTGAATACAGGGGTCTTTGTCTGACAGTGTCGAAGACTCCTCTCAGATCGTGTGTCGATTGTCAGAACTATTTGGCAGACTGTTGGCATGTATAGAAGGACTGAGACTATGACCTAATTTTAATTGGATTTTGGTTTGATGTGGATATCTCTAGACAGTACTGAGAATTTTAATCAAAGTTCCTATGTCTGTGAAAGCCTTCATTGGGCTTTTGTGGGAATATTCCTATAACTGCATTAAAAGTAGTTTATGTGTCTTCTCCTTGAACGGCTTGGCTCCAGTAAAGATAAGGGGGGATTCTGTAATTAAAAAAAATCCAGAGTCTTCTATCCAACATCATGCAGTACCATTGCCTTTCTCAAAATAGTGGTATTAGTTTGGTCTCCTGCATGTCAAACCAAGAATATGAAACTTTGGTGTGAATAGTGTTCAGAGGGTGGACTTAATATTACAAGGAAGTGAGTTAAAATCCTTGACTGTCAGATCAGTGTAGTTGGTTTCTATTTTTTGGGAGGGGGCGTTTAAGTATAAAGTTGCCCACGGCATGCTGTCCCAGGAGTGACCTCAAGAGGAAGAAAAGTGTGCTTTCTGACTGGTGAGTCAGCTTCATGGAAAGGGTGTAACTTAATGGGAAACATGTACAGGTTAAATTTTACACCAAGGAAATGGAAAAGGTTTTTCCTCTTCACCTGCATGTAGAATTCAGGGGCCATCTTGCAGGGTTTTCCCTTTTTCATCTTGCAATACTGTATGCCTTTGAGGCAGTGTTGAAGACAGATCCAAAGGCATTTGGAAAAAAAAAAAGTAAAATGTGTCAACTGAAGTTACTGTGAAGAGTGTCAGACTTGTTTCTGAATGTGAATGCTGCAGAGGCTTTTTTTTTCCACTCCAGTTTCTATTAAAAATAAACTTTTCTCATCAAAAATGTATTTCTTAGCTACCTTCTTTGCATTGAGTGATGTTAATTTTGCACAAACTTACAACTTGTTGAGGAAGAGCATATTGTGTTTCTGGCTGAAGTGTTCAGCTGTGCTTGAATACAGGTATCTTCCCGAGTTCAAAGGCAATAGGCAGAGATGTGACTCTGCTACCTTGTGAAAGGGCAACAACTGAAGTTTGGAGTGGAAACTGCACTTCTATACCATCGGTACTAATTACACTTGCACCATTTTTGTAGAGGCAGACTTTCTAGATGTGTATGTGCTCAACAGTGTCATAACGATGAACTTGTCTGCTAGAGACTAGTTAAAACCCTTCCTCTCTCCCTCCCACTGTGGTACCACTGACTGAACACCCTGCAGGCTCTGACTGAAGCCACCCACATTTTCAGTGGCAGCATCTTGGAAGTTTTCTCAGCAAGAGGAAAAAAAGGGCCAGTAAGACTCCAGCTGTCCAGTTCTGCTGTGAAGTTGTATAATATGCAAATTATTAGTTCTAGTATTTGTCAGCAAATGAGTGCTTTGAACTTGGGTATTTACCTGCTTCTTTGACCTCCTGATTATAGCAAATGACTGGCTAATGGAAAAAAAGCAGACATGAAAACGATAAACTTTTACTGCCATCTGGTACCTTCTCATCAAAAGAAACAGTTCAACCAAGCAGTATTGTGGCTCTTCCAGCATTAAATACTTCTAGTTCTGCTTTGTGTGCCACTGCAGCATTGAAACTAGCATTTGACATATATTGGTAGCAAGTATTTAATTATATCATAGCCCTAGATGGCTTAGGGTAGATGGAAGCTCCCTCTGGAGTGTGTAGAAATAATGTTGAAGGGGTGGAGACTGCCTCCATTTCATCTCTCTTCTGTTCTTGAAAACAGCAGACCTGGCTAGGAGCATTTCCATCTGGGTAGAAGAAATATGTGTGCCTGAAATCACTCCTAGATTTGAACCTTCTGATCATGTCATTATTCTTCCCCTTTAGACTGTATGGTTTCAAAGATGAGGTCCTTCCTCTGTCTTTCTTGCTGTGAATGGGTAACTTTGGCCATTAGTCTTTTTAATAGGCCACTTGAAACTGGATCAGACAACTTAAAATAAAAATGTCCAACAGGGGGAGAAGGTCTGATCCCTAGAAAAACAGTCCACTGGCAAGGTGAGAGTAGCTGAGCAGTCACTGAAACTGAATTTTGTTCTTACCGAAGTCCAGTACAGGCAACTGCTGCTTTAATTTAGCCACCTTCTGCAGGGCATGTTGAAAGACTTCATGCTGTGCTCATAAAATGAGAGGCTATGGTTAAAATACAGCAATGTAGTAAGTGCTGCTCTCTTGACAGAAGGAGGCAGCCTGGCCCTAGAGATTCATCTGCCTGACGCCCTGGGCCAAACAGCCAAGCTGTCATGTGTGCAGAGTGGTGCAGGCATAGTACAAAGTCCTGATGAACAAGACAGCTTAACTCTTCCCATATATGCTTCGTAATGAGTTTCATTGTACATCGTTACAGCACAACACATGGTTCACAACAGTGCGAACAACTGACTGTTCAGTGAGGTGTGAGTTGTTGCCAACAGCTGTACCTCACTTGAATTAGGCTGTTGTTTACACACTGGGGTTTTTTCAGTGCTAGAGAGGCTGCAGATGCTCTAGCCCACAGAGATATGATGAAAGCCTGTCGTTCTATCACGCTAGCTAAAGGAGAGGTGAAGAGCCCCCTTGAATGACGGTTTTCCAAATGCAGCGCAGAGAGGAGCAATGGCTAAACAAGCTACCTGAGGCGTATTTGTCCTGCAGTGCCTGGCAGTATGGTAGGAGGTATTTGTTAATAACTATGAAGCAGAGAGGCAGAGACTCTGAGTCTTCGTTGTAGGTGTTTGTTTCTACTGAGCTGTATTTAACTGCTGAATTCCTTACTGTGCTGTTGGATGACTCAACATGTTTTAATATCAACAGGCTATTTCATCTGCTTATCTATTGTTATAAACAACTTTTTAAGAATAAAGGAAACTTAACAGAAAGCTGCAGTGCAGCTGGTTGAAAACCACATAAACTAGTACTTTTCTATAGCTGAAAATTATTAAACCAAGAGAGAAAAGTGACTTAAGATTTATTCCAACTGTAGTACAGTAGTAATATTTAGTGTTTTGAAATTGCACTGGATGCAGCATAATACACCTATGAGTCAGTTAATAGGCAAAACACTGTACATGAAAAGCAACAGTCCAATGTCCTAAGGTTAACAGCTAGCTAGCATTTGGCTCTGCAGATTGCATCAGCATGAACAGTTTGTCAACATTTGACAAACTCCACATGGGGTTGTAAAAGGCAATTGACGTTTTTAATTTAGAGCACAACATAAAACCTAAGCTCTCTGTTGTAATTTGAATTAACATTATAGTGTTGAGACCTATAAGTTTTGCAGCACATCTTAAAGGAAGTTTAAGTACAAGTGAGGGAGTAGATGCTGCAGCACAAAAATAGCTCAATCCCTCATACCAGTTTAAAAAAACCCATTACCATCAACCAAGTGATAGGCACTTCTGTCTTGCGCTACAGTATTTGATCTGCAAGTGGTGGATGACTGAAGAGTTAAAGCTTGCAACAGAGTTTTAAAACCCCAGCCTTACCAGTGGGTGAAGGTTAAATCAATCTTTCCCAGCTTCCTAGCTCATCACTCAACCTCCCACACAGACATTCTTTAACGTTAAAAGCTACTATAAAATATACTTATCTAGTGAGGTATGGGATTGTTGATTGCTCCCATTTCCCACAGTCCCTTCTCTGTGGCTGTCTAGGAAGAGCTTTGTATTGCTGTTGCTTACACTTCAGTATAAAAATACACTATTAAAAATAACTTCTGCCACAAAAGTGTCTTCCAAGCAAGGTGAGAGTAGCATTACCCACTCCTAGACTATTGGGTGCAGCTGGGAGTGGCTACTAAAGATCTTGCAGACTTCAGGCCCAGGAGCCTGCATGCAGATTAATCTGACAAGCTGTAACAGTCAAATCCTCATGNTGTAACAGTCAAATCCTCATGAGAGATTTTTCTGATTAAGAACAGGAGGCTGGCCTAGTATGTTCTAACAGTCAGATCCCTCGGATGGGTCCCTCTGCTTAGGAAGACCTGGAGTTGCCACACAAATTCACTTAGCCCCCTTAGTTAGAAGAATATAAAGTTTCTTTTACAATTTCTTTTTCCCCAAAGAAGCACAGGGGCAAGCAGTTACTTCTCCCACATACCCTTTCTCTACTATTTAGTAACAGCTCTCCTGGAGCTCATCATGACTTTCCATATTACTGTAGCAGAAGGTGTGGTATGATGCCACAGCTCAGATATAAACTAATCATGCCCTTCTGTCCCTGAATAGCTGATGCTCACCTGTAGAAGCCACAAAAGCATCAATCTGCTGACAGGAAGCCTTCCACCATACCATCTTCTTACTGGAGTGCATCAAGGTGTTCAGCCTTGCAGACATGATCATAGTCCTGAACACACCGCACATCCCTTCATTTCACTAGCCCATAAACAAGACCATGTACAAGGAAGGGAATATGACTGCCTGGAAGAATTCCTCTGTTCTCCTTTGCTCTGGTCTAGTTTTTGTGGAAACAGGAATTAAATACTTAATAATCCCAGGACTTGCAAGAACAAAGCAGGAGAGGCTGTATCCAGTGCTATGGATGTGTCATGCTTTGAAATTCTCTACAGGTTTTAAAAAAACAAAAACAAAAACAAAAAAACCCCCGCAACATTTGGGTATCAGCCAGTTCAGATATGAACAGTGGGATGTTAAGTTAAAAAAACAAACAAAAAGTTAAAAGCCCACACAGCTCACTCTGGTATTTTCACCATACTCCCTGCAACAGTAAAAGAGCTTAAGTGCATATACACAGATTTGCAAAAGCTCTGCAAGTGCGTTGGAGACCTAAAGGGCAATCAACCCTTGGGTTTCGTATCTCTCATTGCAGCGTCTTCATGAATATCCAGCTTGGCCTGTACAGTCTTGCAGCCTTTATCAGAGTAGATTTTCTGCTCTTTTGGGAAGAAGGTCATCTCATCAGCCACTGCTTGAACAACCTTCTCATCAACAGCATAGCCACGGGCTATCATTTCAGCCCTGACGCACATCTTCACGTGCTTGTGCTCCAGGGGTAGGAAGGGGACAAAGTAGTCAATGAGGTTCCTGTCAATGAGGCTGCTGTGCCACAGTCCACCTGGAGTAGTTGGGGGAAAAAAAAAAAATAATCCTAGGAAGGAGTTTCACTAAAGTTGAGCCTGCATAAGATAGGATCCGCAGGCCAGACTGAATTCACAAAGCAGTTTGTCTCAATTGCTGCCCAAGGAAGAAAAGCATGCCAGTTAGCTGGATGGATCAGACTGATGGTACCTCACAACTGTCACTGCTACCCTTCACTGTGCATGCAGAGCAACTTCTATGCAAAAATTCTCTTGTGAGGGCATGACACTGGCGTGAAGGGACAGAATGGCACAGGGCCAGGCCAGTGTAGGAAGCTGGGGTCACAGGAAGCTGGGCAGGGTCAAGGTAGGCTGCAGTACAGATTGCAGAGATGAACTCTGTGTTATGAAATAAAATGAATTTCCCATTTTCTGGGGAAAGTGACTTACTATTCTTGTTATTGAAGACTCCTACAGATAATGTGGGCTCCAGGTCTTTCAGCTGAATCTCTTCCCTGCCCTTTCCACTTGTCCAGAAGTCAAGAGCTGCTTTATTAATTAAGTCACCCCCTGCATTGCTATTCATAAAAGAAAAAAACACAGTAGTGAGTACAGACACAACCGAACCAGAATTTCTTTTTTAGCTGGTTACACGTATTGCTAATCTTCTTGACGTCAAACAAATCACCAAAACGGAAACCTGTAAGCCAAAATTTAAGGAAAGTCTCCAGTTCTTTAAATAGCCATCAGTGCATGATGGGTTGACCCTGGCCAGCAGCCAAGCACCTGCACAGCTGCTTGCTTATGCCCTCCTGCCTCAGTGGGCTGGAAGGAGAAAATAGGAAGAACAAAAGCAGGTCAAGATAAAGACAGTTTTACAGGTAATGAAAAGAGGAGAAAAAAAAAAACCAAGGAAAACTAAGGAAATAATTTACCACCCCTACAATCAGACGAACACCCAGGCAGTCTCAGAAGAACCATCACCTTGGAAACTGAAACCCCCCTTCTTTCTCTACCCCAGCTTTTATTGCTGAGCATGACATTACATGGTACTGAATATTCCTCTGGCCAGTTTGGGTCAGCTGTCCCAGCTGTGTCCCCTGCCATCCTCTTGCCCACCCCAGCCTACTCGCTGGGGCAGAGTGGGAAAAAGAGAAAGCCTTGAGGCTTTGCAAGCACCATCCAGAAATAGCCAAAACATTGGTGTGTTATCAACACTGTTTTAGCCACAAATCCAAAACACAGCACCAAACCAGCTGCTGTGAAGACAGTTAACTCCCTGCCAGCCAGACCCAGTACATGGTGCACCCATCCCAGAGAACTTCCCCAAAATGTGAACTGATACGATCTGTGCTCTGGGCCATGCTCGGTGAGCTCAGCATGCTGCAGTGGTCTGCTGTACAGCATCAGACGTGCTCTGCACTACAGCCACAGGCCATGCAAGAGCTCATAGCGCTCCCCTCTGTCTTTACAGAGAGGGTCTTCACTCCAGAGCAGTTCTTTTACTGTTCTTTGAATTAGGTCCTATAGGAACGTCATTATTATCATCATAAACACAGATTTATCTCAATATCTCAAAATGACTGAAATAGCTGCTACAAACCTGAGGAAGATGAAGATGGCTTTCCTGTAGGACACCCCATCAACCTGCTCATAATAGTCTAAGAATGGCTTGATGGCATCAATGAGACCTGGATGCATTTTGTCCATCTCATCAAAAATGAAGACAGAGTGGGGACAGGCACTGACGTTGCCCCGAATCCAGTTCTGCAGCTGCTCCTGGAACAAGAGGTTGAAAAACACTGAAAAACTAGGTCTCTTCCAGATGTATTGCAAGATGCTTGTATGTGACAGACTCTAGGGACACCCTTTCAAATGTCAGCAACCCATACTCACTGGTTATACATTTTCCTGAAGAGAGGACCATAAACTCTGTGACTGATCCCTTTGACATGTGACACTGAATTTAAATGTGAATTCTTTTCCTGCTCACAGAGGAAAGACTTTCTAATTCTTTCTGCTTAGTGTATGGATAAGACATGAAAACCAGGCTGAGATCAGAAGACTTGGAGAAGAGAAAGCTTCTTTTTGTTTTAAAAAAAAATAGTGTTGTGCCTTTCATACAGAAACCACATCTATCAGTACTTCAGTTTTGGGTACCTTCGAACATTAAAACATGAAGATCAGAATTCTCCAATGTCGAGGAATGAAGTCACTTGAAAAATCTCTCACGCAGGCTACACTTTCTCATGGCACAGTGCGTGGTGGGTTGACCTGGCCAGCAGCCAAGCACTCCCCCAGGAGGATGGGGGACAGTGGACAAAGAATAAAAGTGAGAAAATTAATGGGTTGGGATAAAGACAGTTGATGGAAAGGGACAGGTGATGGAAAGAGGAAAAAAACAAGCAAAGGGAATCACTCACCACCCTGACACATGCAGACCAATGCCCAGCCAGTCTTAAAGCAACAACCACCTTGGAAGCCAACACCCCCCACTTTTTCCTTCTTCTACCCCATTTTTTTATTGCTGATCATGACAGCATATGGTACCGAATATCCCTTTGGCCGACTGGGGTCAGCTGTCCTGGCTGTCCCCTCCCCGCCCAGTCTCTTGCCCACCCCAGCCTGCTCACTGAGTGAGGAAAAACAAGCTTTGAGGCTGTGCGAGCACTATTCCGTAACAGCCAAAACACTGGTGCATTACCAACGCTGTTTTAGCCACAAACACAAAACACAGCAACACAGAGGCTGCTATGGAGGAAGTCACCTCCATCCCAGCCAACCAGTATGTGCAGTTTTGATGGCGGGATTCTTTCCTAACAGCAAGCATCAGCAGATGGCATCAGTGAGAGGACAGCACTAGGAAATTACTTTCACTTTGGATTTCTCGGCATTTTGGTGCCTTTCACTTTCTGCATGCATTTCCCCCTCCATCTCTCCTAAGCACCAACTTTGGAAATACCCAGCTGTATTGCTCCAGTTGTCAGGTATCCGAGAGACATGTGCAGCACAAACAGCCAAACCCCCATACTAGGGAGTTTAGGGACTCAAGGGTAACTGGATTACCTTGCGTTCCTCCTCACCTTGTAGAGCTTGAGTTGGTCATGGTGGGGGAAGTGCAGGGTGGCCAGAAAAAGATGGACAAACTTGCTGCGCAGGCCGGCGCGGTGGACGTGCTCTGCCAAGATCTGGCTGAGAAAGTTCTTGCCGGTGCCGGCCCAGCCGTGGAGCGAGAGCGTCAGCGGCTTCTTGGGGCTGGGGTTGTTGCTGAAACCCATCACAGCCTTCAGCACCACATCCTTGGCCAGGTGCTGCCCAAAGAGCTTGGTGTCCAGCTGCACCTTCAGTGCTGCGGGGAGAGGGAGGGCTCAGCACCACATGGCCACCAACGGGCGCCGGTCACTGGCCATGCACCGGGCGAGCTCGGCACGGCCACCAACGGGCACGGGGCTCAGCATGGCACGGCCACTGCCAGACACACCGGGGGCCGCCCCGGTCAGTGACCGGTTACCGGCCGAGCTCCGGGGCAGGACCGGGGAGCCCAGCGCGGCCCGGCGCCCCCCCCC
>VYZV01022114.1:158893-206152 GCA_013401275.1 Pandion haliaetus | reverse complement strand
GGGGGTAGTATGGGACACATCTATAGATCTTCTCCTTTCCATGTGGGAGGGAGGTGGCATATATTTCCTATACAACAATAGGATGTATGCTGCATAACAGGTACCAGATGGGTGTTTAAATAACCTTCAGCTGCAACATGTCATGCTGTTATCTCATTATCCCTTACAAGTTAAATGGGTTCAAGCTGGGCCCAGACATGGATGAGATGTCTAATAGCAGTGGTGAGGCTGACATTGATGGCAATTTCCTTGAACAGCTGTCTGGAAGCTCCAAGTGGAGCACAGACCCTGCAACACACAGTCCACAGTGCAACTCTTGTTGCCTTTGTTGTTGTGCTGATGAGCATGTCATTCTTCCATCTCAACACCCTCCTGTGCCCTGGCCACAGATCTGGCATCCTGTCATGTATTCACACTGCCCTCTGGACCAGCACAGGGGGTAGTGGTGGTCAGCCAGCAGTGGGCCATCTTGAATTAGCTGCTACAAGCTGAAAATTTGTAGCAGAGAGGAAGTGTTTGGTGTGCAATAGTTGGCTTGGGGTATCTGTGATTTGTTGTGTTGATCAGCAGTAGAGGTGGTGTGGTGGGAAGGTGGGGGTGTGGGAGAGGTAAGGACATGGGGGGATTACAGTAAGAGGGAAGGTAGGGATTTGGGGAGCAGTGGTATGAGCCAGAGGATGTGGGGTGTTTGCAGTGAGTAATTCAGAGTGCTAAACCTATTGTGATAGGAGAGGTAGTAGAGATGGGGTGGATGTGTTGCAAAGGGAGAGATAAGGGATGCAGAGATGGAGTACTTAAGGCCAAGGATGAGGAGAGAAGAAAAGCCCAGATGAGAGCTTTGCCTTGCCTTGCTTTGCTTTCAGTGTGTTGAAATTTTCTGTCACCCACCCGCAGTTTGATTTGTACGTTGTTGGTTTAAACTCAGCCTTCTCGGGACCTCACAGCTACAAGGCAGAGAGCCTAGAGAATTTGGGATATGGCTGGTTAGCATGGCTTTCTGATCACAAGGCGGCAAACCTCGCATTTGGCTGGTGAGCCAAGAAACATAATGTCTCCAGCCGGGGCACAGGGTGCTAGGAATCGGTGTGGCAGCCCTGCCTTGAGTTCATGGAGTACAAGGTTTCCAGGTAAGAATTGTAGGGTCAGTGAGTCAATGCTTTTCCCAGAAAAAGTCTGTATTTTTGTTGGAGAATGTATAAGGTCCTCAATATTTCCATGTGCCTTATGAAAGAGGTTTGGTAACATGACTGCTGTTTTACATGAGGTACTGGGCTGGCAAGAGGTTGTCGCTGAAGGTTTCTAATTGGAGAAGAAGAAGTAGGAGACTCATTTTTCCCTATGTTCAGTTTAATTTCTACCTAAACACATATCTTCTATCCCTGCCTTCTGACTCTGGCTAGACACTCTTTAATGCTCAGAGTTTTTCTGAGGGGAGTTTGGTTTATTTTTACCTTTTTTTTTTTTTCCTCCCTGTATGTGTGGTTTGGGTTTGTTTTCTTTCCGTGCTTCAATTTCAGCATCATCTTCCAAGTGCTCCTTATCCTAAACATAGAGATGAGGCAGGGACAGGAAAGGGCTGCCACTCTGACGTACATTGGGATCTTTTAAGGGTGGGATTGTGCTGGGCTTTATCCAAATATGGAGCCTGGCTAAGCTCTGAGGACTACGCTAACACTATGGAAGGGCTCTGACTCACTACAATGTGTTCATTGACCTTTCTATAATGTGACAATAGCAATAACACAAGACACCAAAATCTACGTTAATGTTGAGCAAACATTGTCTAGTCCTAGCAACACCCAGGGAGTCAAGAGACTGTCATCGTTTTCTTGCAGGTAGGAAAACTGAGGTTTGCAGATGATGGAAGTTCTTCTTAACATGGTAGTTCATAGCAAAGGGTTTAGCAATTCTGTTCTGTCTTTGAAATCTTTACTCAAGAGATGGAGCCCTGATTTGCCTTGGGCAAACTTAAAAATCCTTGTCTAGGGTACAAAATCACAGATTCCCTTGGGTCAGTGTGTGCTGCTGTGCTACGTGAAGAGGGACAGTCCAACAAGGAAAGGTATGGATGAGCTTGGGATTTGGGTGAAGTGGAACATCATATATGTGTCCAAATAAATCTGCCTATGTGAAATAGATTCCTTTGATCATGACTGAACCCTTGTAAAAGTCTGATGTACCAGTAGGATGGCATTTTTTTGTTCTGGTTGCTGTTTCTAGAAAATGCAGTTGAGAGGTTCTTCCCTACAAGAGAAAACGATTTTGCATCCAGATGCCCAACATTAAAGCCCTTTTGCCTGAGCCTCTATTGCAGTCAGAGACCAGAGTCTCACTGTACTGTACAAGCAGAATGAATAACCAGCCCTGAGGACCTTACAGTGTTTGGATGCAATGGTGGTCCAGACCAGAGCACTGGTACAAAACTACCCAGAGCAATGTACAGCAGCTGAGGATCAAGCAAGGTTTATCGATGTTGCTGATGCCCTTTGGCCTTGGTGAATGCTGACAGTCTCTGTAGAGGAGACAAATGTGATTTTTAATCTGGTATCAAGTGGCTTTCAGCAGGTGGCTCTACACAGGTTGTGTTACCTGGTAGGGATAGGAGTGAAAGGTAGGGGAGAGGTGTTTAAAGCCATGCTCGATCTACAGCATTGGTGTGGGTGAGGGAAGCTGGTGTCTCACATTTCTTGCCTCCCATGGGAACTTCCTTGAAAAGTAATGTTTTCTAGATAAGTGCAACGTGACAGGCTGGCAGGGCACTTCTCTGCTCTTTACAGGGTGAAACCTGGTGCTGAAGCCTGTTTGACCTTTCATTCATACCAACTCCATCAAGCAATGATGGATGGAGAAGGTCTTTCTCAGAGCAAGCACAGGGAATTATTTAAGTGCCCAGCAGCCAGACTGGCTCTGCTCCTCCATGGACCTTTGTGTGCTCCAGAGGGAGAAGGGATGGAGGCAGCCCACCCTTTGGCTTTGGAAAAAATGAGAGGTTTCTGTTCATCTGAACAGGAGTGCCAAGGTACCATAGTGACAGGCTTTGAGGAGAACAGGTTTTTAATCTGTGGCTGGGTGATCTTAACAGGTGTCCATTTCTAAAATAGACTTTCATGGCATAGACATGCTCCAAGCTTATGTAGGTTTTGGTGTCAGGAGTAAAGCTGTTAAGGTACAGCTTGGAGAAAACTGCTGTTAAGAGTTTAAATACCAGTGCTGCAAGGACACTGGGGTGGCTCAGGTGGGTGTTTTATGTGCTGGCTTGGGTATCTGCTGTTGCAGAGCAAAAGGATACAGCAGCTCAGGGTCTAATGGTACCACCCAAAGCCAGGTGCAAATAAGCAGCAGCCAGCTATGGACCATGCAAATCTACCTGGGCTGGCAGCTGAGAGGCACCCTCAGGGCAGGAACTGAGGAAAGCAAAGCAGGGTGTGGGACTGGTGTTTTACCAGCCTCGCTTTTTCACCCCTCACTGCTGCAGAGCTCACTCTGCTCCTGCCTAATTGCTTCTGGGTTCTGATTTAAAGGCCTGTGTTGCACAAGATCGAGGTGAATAATGCATGAAGTGGTAGTGATAGACCCAGTGGATGGGCTATCGGGTTGCACTTGCATGCTGGCAGTTAGACTCTGTTTTGACTTGTAAACTAAACACTCCTGGTGCAGACATCCTCTGTGGTTTAGTGATTAGATGTGGGGACTGCGTTTGGACTCCAGGGGTCAATCCAAGGTGCTGTCACCCAGCTCTGAGCAACACTGGCTCAGTCACATCATCTGTTCTCCCTAATCCTCTGTGTATCTTTCCGTGACATGAACAAGAGGGGAAGTAGATCCTATAAAATGATTATTATTATCATCTTAATTTAAATTGTGTTTCGTTATGGAACTTATTGTCCCAGGAAGTAATTTAATTTTAGCAGTTTGGACAATGACTTGATGCATCTAATTACCAAGCATTACTGTCCTGTATGACAACAGATTTGCAAGAAAGAGAATTAAACCTTGTGCTGTATGTTCCTCACTGGTAAGATGGGGATGCTGTGAGAGTTGGATTTTACCCACCTCAATCCTGCCTTTGTTTTTTTCCCTTCTTTTTAAACTTGAGCCCAGAATCTGAAACTGGAGGCTGTTCCTGTATGGCTTTGACTGGGCTCCAGTCTGGGTTTGGGACCTGATTTCTGGTTTTGTTCTCCAGCCTGGCTTGGAAGCAGCTGGAGTGGAATAGCTCTCACATGATCCTGCCTGCTGTGTGTAGCAATAGCTCTCATTGAGAGAACAAGAAATAATAGGAAAACCTTAACCCATAGTCTATCTTAAAATTTGAATTCTGTTGCAAATAATAATTTAGAGATAAAAACTGTGTGAAAGGGATGAAACTTGAACTTGATGAAATAAGAAAACACTATGCTTACATGGTGGGGCAGGATTGCTACAGGAAGAGGATTATAGGGCATGAGTAACGCTGTGCCCTCGCTCCAGTCATGGGCTCTGATGTGGCAAGTGGCTTGTATTTCATCCAAAGTACATAAGGTGATGGTGTTATTAAGCAGACATGCCCATCCAATGCTTTGGGACCCTTAGGTGAAAGAGGATTTAAAAGTGCTCAATAGGTTTTGGGTTGGACTAGAATCAGAGGCTGTGTTTGTCTTGGGGTTTGCAAAACTAAACACCCTGCTTTTTCACTCATCTTCTGTGGAAGAGCCGTAAATACAGGTCACTAAAATTAGTCTTGCAAAGCAGCTTTTCTGACTGGCGCTTCTGTTATTGCTGCTCTTCTGTCTCCAACTCATGCTTGAATAAAGACCTCTGCCTGGTTTTAATCAGCGTTAGCAGTTGCCATTGAGGAACAAGTAGGTTCACCAGGAGAAAGCAACTATTTGCTGCTGTAATAATTTCCCCATTTGTTCAGACAGGCCAGGTCTGGCTGCCCTTGGAGGGTTGTGGAGGTTACAGAGCTGGGCTGAGTACTTACAAGCTGGTTGCAAGGCGAGAGAGGAGCACCAGGCAGTTTGGCAGTGAAGAATAAAGGACAGCAGGGTCTCTTCAGGCTCCTGTTTTGTCGGAGACCCTCAGAAGGGATCTGTAACCAGAGAACAACAGGCACCAGCAGCCAGCAGACCTTGGCACCAGCGGTGAGGTCTCCTGAGCAAGGAGGGATGTGGTGATTTCTCTGGAGACTGCAGTGAGGAGGCTTCCTGGAAATTGCACAAGGTCTGTCCAACTCTGGGGTTTGGACATCAGGCTGTCGTTGCAGGACAGCCAAGGTGTGTCTCCTGTTTGGTGAGTTGCTGTCAGGAGCTTTCCAGTCCATCTCTGACCTGTGTGGTGTCTCTTCTGCCTCTGGTGCTGAGAACAACTGTGAAGAAATCACCCAGGATAGCATTGCTTAAGACCAGGACTCCAGTGCAGAGTGAAACCCTGAGATGACAAGCTATTGTGCAGCTGTTTCCGCTAAACAATAGCAGACTTCAGCAGCCAGCTGGAGAAAAATGGCTTTGTAGGGTCTGAGGTGGTCCTGTTGCATGTGGCCTTTTGGAGTTGACAGTCTTGGGCCCATTTTCCAGGGACGAGTGTGTTGTCTACAGCCTGTTTGTTTGTCCCTTACACCCAGGGTAGAGCTCTGCCCTACCCCTGCTGGTCACTCCTGTACTGTGAGTATAACTTGGACTCCACACTAGCTTGATGCAAAATGAATTCACTCAACCACTCCATTTAGCTGATAGAAAAAATGTCATCTTGTGTTTTTTCTAGGTTCTTTCTGGATTGGTTCATTTGTGTTACTGAAAGAGGAAAAAATAAAATCCAGGAGCAAATTTTAAAATTATCTACGTGTACTGAGAGTTTGGGGAGGATCTTGTAGCTTAGGAGCATGAACTTGAGTGACTGCAAACAGACACTTACTGAAGTCCACTTACTCAACTGACTTGAGTGCTGCAGTGTGAGGGTAAAAGCATCACACCGTCCAGGAGCTCCTTTTGGTGGTTCTGTAGGTTGGACGTGAAAGGGCTCTTGGGCAGGTAAATCTCACAGAAAGGCTGTAGCCATCAGCTCTGCTCTCATCCCTTCACAGTGAGCACCATCAAGCACCCTGGGCAGCTTTCCCAGTCCCCTCGCTCCAGCTCCCAGGCTTGTCCAGCCACATACAGGTTGTTCCTACTGTGCACTGGACGAGGCATGTCTGTACTTTCCTGCAGAGGGACAAGTGACACTTACTGAAAACAGATCAATGAACAGTTGTCACTAGGTCTCAGTGTTCAGAAATGTGTCCTTCTATTTAAGCAGGACCAGCTGAGAGGTATTTAATTATTTTACTTCTGCAATGTCCAGCTGAAGTACTGTATGAGGACCTGTTAATTTATGCCTCGCATCTTACTGTGAACAACCTGGAAAGCATCATTCCCATACAGATTCGTCAATGTTAAATAAGGATGGAGGGTCAGGAAGGGATCTGACAATGTTAGGTTCTTTTTCTGGGGGATATGTTATCTAACAGGAAGAAAAATGTGCTCTGCTAAAATGAAGGATTGCGTGCAGGACTTTAGTTTCCAGCTATTGTTAAAATGTGTGTTTGAGAGCTGGAAACCTGTGGCCAACAGTGAGCTGGAAGGAGTTGAAAACAGGAGAACTGACGTGCTCTACAAAAACAATGTTAAGTCCGTGCTAATAGCATAGCAACAGAGGAGACTGTGCTGGAGGATACAGAAGGGCCCTGAAGGAACAGAGATGAGCAATCCAGATCTGTTGCTGGATAGCTGTGGAGACAGGGCTGTCTTCTGTAAGAACATAGCTGGAATTCCTTCAGTTTGGCAGTAGCCCCTCCAGAGTACTAAATAACTTGGTGTGGAGTCGTCCTAGACCCCTCAGTGAGGACTCAGTGGCATTTAAAAGAAAAATGAGCTATTAGGAGTCTGAAGGATGGTTGGAGTGCAAGGGGTGAAAGGAGTTGGCAGTCATGTGCTGGTCATCTGCTTGCTTCAGCGTTGGAGGGAAATAAGAAAGTATGACTGGGATAATCAAAAGCATGGAGGAATCTCCTTTGAAGAGAGATGAAAGCGAATTGGACTGTGGTAAAGCTGAGTAAGAGGTGATTTCACAGACATGTATCGAAAGAGGAGTACGCTAGACAAAGCTGAGCAGGAACTGCTGTTCTTCCTAACTCCCCCCATGTCTCTCTGACATGAACAAGAGGGGAAGGAGATCCCATAAAAAGATTATTATTATTATCATCATCATCATCTTAATTTAAATTGTGTTTCATTATGGAGCTTACTGTCCCAGGAAGTAATTTAATTTTAACAGTTTGGACAATGACCTGACGCATGTAATTATCAAGCATTACCGTCATGTATGACAACAAATTTGCAAGAAAGAGAATGAAACCTTGTGATTCAGAACTTAAGTTAATCTCTGACTTCTGAAGACTGGATGAACCAGGTTGTATGGGGCCAGAGAGTTCTCAGTCCATCGCTAGGTACCACAGGGGCATGTACTACCTTGAAACCATGGTGTGCCCCATGGCTGGTACAACCCAACAGGCTCCCTGCTCCTGTTGAAGAGCAGCAGCTCCCTTCCACCAGTGAACATGCACACAAACTTCCCCCAGTGTGGTATGGTGCAGCGCAGCTTCTACCCCTTCTGTTGCCTAACTCTCCTTGTGGGACAGCTCTTGCCCTGCTAATGCAGCCACAGCATCCTGTAGCCTCCTGTCCCTATGCCCTTTCCACAGCTACCTTCCCACCTGGATCCAGCTTCTGTCCTGCTAATGGGGGAGCACTTGTGTTCAGTTTTGGCTGAGTTGGTGACACTGTTGACAGAAACGTGCTGTGCTAGAGTGATGCATTCTGCTGCTTTGTAAATATTTGTAATGAGCATGTATCTCCTTGTGGAGGGCTGCGTAGAGCGGTCGGAGTTGGATAAACACAGGGCGAAGCAGATTTCTGGGCAGACATCATGGATGCAAGGACAAAAGCCTTCAAATCAGGAGAGTAATCAAAGCAAGGGACCCAGGCAGGTTCCTGGAGTCCTGCTGATGGACCATTCAGGCGGGGAAGAAATCTTAGGACAGTTAGCCCAAGCGTCACTGCCTGTAGAGTAGCATGGAGAGGTTTCTCTACTTCCTTGCTTTATTCAGGCCAAATTCTGGTCTTGATAAAGTCAGGGGATCTCTCTGGGAGGTTGTATGGTCCTACATCCCCTTCTCTTTCCTTACTGTGGGTTTCGGAAATACGTACTGACTGTTCTTAAGTTTCAAGTGCAGTAGATGCTGCATTGCATAGGGTATGTAATCACTGTCCTTTTCCTTACCTCCTTCTCTACTGCCTCAGGACATGACTGAAGCCTGGGTCATGCTCTGTGGGTGTTCCCACCATTGTAGTAAGCAAGAGGGCAGCTGAAACAACAACGCAAAAAAGAGCTTCCAGGCAATGGGGGCTGTAAATAATGCAGCTAAATGACTCCCTGCTTTCCAGGCTGATTATGGAGAGGGTGTTTTCAGCATTGCATATGCAGGGTGTTTATTAATAATGTCTGAGTTGAGACCTGGACCACCTTTCTCCTGGCTGCTGAGATGCTGAAGGAAACCCAAAAGACTTGTTGTGCATTTCCCAGTGCAGGGAAAAGAAAGGGAAAGTTTTGACATGCATCTGGAGCATAGCTATGGTCTGACAAGTGACTCGACTAAAAAAACCTCAGATTGCTGAGAAGCTCTGACTTCTGTCTGAGTCAGGCCTTTCGAGAAGGAGGCCCTGGTCTGCTGCTCTAGGAAGCCCAGCCAGCCTCTGTCTGCAAAGGACCTTGCTCTGAGAAGCGATAGCATTTAGGAGATCAATATGTGTGATAAAGAGATTTAGAAAACATGACCTATATGGAAGGGTGGGAGGAATTGCTGCTGTTTAGTCTAGGGGTGATGGAGGGGACATAGAGAAGTCGGGATTTTAAACATAAACTCTTTGTTTCAGAAAGCTTTGTGGTGGGTGAAGCTCTATGGCAGGGCTATGAAGGAAGGCTCTCCTTAGGGTCGATCTTGCCAGGATGGTGTAGCCACTCTCAGCTGGGGTCAGGGACAGGCAATGAAGTGCTGACCTTTCCGTTCCCTCTTGTGCTATGTTTCCATGTCTCTGTAACAACTTGAAAATGCCTTTCTGTTGAAAACAAGACTTAGAAGCCTTTAAAATGGTGAGCTCTGAAGCCTGCTGTTCTTTCTGGGTTTCAGGGCAGGGTTAACAGCCCAGGAACTGAGAGGTACCCACCTGCCAAAAAAGGTCCCTGATCTTAAGCTGGGCACCCCATTGCACTTCTGAGGGCAAGCAGAGCCCTGCAGATCAACACAGTAGTTGCTCACAGTCCTTGGTCAGGCACTGAAGAAGAGAAAGGCCATCTTGGTTTGTTTTCTACTTTTCTTCTTGAAGCTGCTCATCTGCTGTTAAATGTCAGGTCTCCATAAAGCTGAAATCTGGGACCACATCTGCTTTCTCTCCCAGCCCTGTTAGTGAGCCACTGCTCTTAATGCTGTAAAACATGCCCTGATTCCCTTTTTTCCATAACACAGCATGTGGAGGCAGGACCACGCAGCATCCTTTACCTTTGCTTTTGCTCAAGAGCATCCCACCAGGGAATCTGTATTTACTCTGTAGTTTTGCAAATGCTTGAAGCCTAGGAAATGTTTCCCAATTCTGAATTTTTGGCAGCAGGATTTGTTTCTTTTCTCTCCCAGTCTGGCGGGGAAACTCCCTCTTTTTGGGCAATAACATAAGTGGGTCTTGCCTGTTGTTTACAGCTGATGGGATCTGGTTCTTGGGAAGAGAAACACATCACGAGTTGATGCAGTGTAGCTAAGTGAGAGAGATGCCGGCTTCCCACACACACCAAGCCCTCACCCTTGTCTCCCACCTTTGCCCCATGGCAGCAGTGGCAGGTGCAGCTCTGCCTGAAGCCATCTTTTAAACCAGCTGGGTCAGAGGGAGAAAGCAGAGGAGAGGAGAAATAATTTTTCTTGGCCCCTCAGCCCCTCTCCCAGCTGGGTTGCATCCCTGAAGGCACACAGCAGCATAGCCAAGGAATTCTTTCCTCTAAGAGAAAGCCCAGGCATGAATCCATGTGAGGCTCAGAATAAGAGAAAATAATCTGCCTCCCACATGCTCACAGCCTGATGGCCTCTCTTCCAGCGTCTCTGAGCTGTCACAGCAGCAGGGGACATAGTGACTCCCCTGCAGCCAGGGTGGGTATGACAGTTTGGGGCAGGAGAGTGGTTGAGAGCTGGTCAGCAGCCTGGGAACAGGCAGGAAGGGAGGGTGGATGGAGCTGGAAGGAGAAGGCAGGAGGATGTGCCACTGCCTCTCACTTGGCCCTGGGCCTGGTCCCTGTCCTGGGGCTGGCTGAGGAACAGCAGCTTCCTCTGCTCCTCTGCCTCAGACCCGGAGTCACTGCACCCCTGCCCCTTCCCCGGGCCTCTCCTGCTGGCTTTCTCCTGCTACAGGCATCTGGTCTTCTGAGTGTGAAGGAGTGTGATCCTACATTCCTCATGCCTGAGGACTCTCAGATAGCTCCAGCCAGTACAGTCACTTTAAAATGCAAAACAGACAAAATCTGCCTGAGTTTGCCAAAGGCTGAAGCATCCCATTTGTTTCAGGAGATGCTAATGCTGGTGGTTTCGCTGCTGAGTGACTTTGCAGTATTTTCTGCCATCCTGCACACTGCAAAGAGCAGTGGGGAGCCCAGGAGCTGGGGCATGGAATGCTGCAGGTGAAGCAATGGGATTTCATTCATCTGGGGGAGAAGGTGCATCACAGCATTGTGAGTTCTCGTGCAGGCTGAGGAGTGAACGCAGGTGGAACGCCTTTCTCTTTAATAAATAGCTAAACTGTTCATGCCTTTACTTGAAAACATAGCTGTGTTTGATGAGCCAGCCTCCCGTGGGCAGCCGGATTTCCCAGGGCTCGGTGCAGCCAAGGGCAAGTGATCACTGGGGCAGGGCATGTCTGCAGGCTCCAAGCCTTTGTGCTGGAGAAGCAGGAAGAAATGGCAGGGAAGGAGGGCACCGGCGCCTGCAGCAGTGTCAGAACAAGCCAGGAATATGGCTTAGCGCTGCTCGGAGCTGTGGGCTGAGCTGCGGGCCCAGGGCAGGCAAAATCCCAGCTGGGCTCTGCATCTTCTCCACCAGCACGTGGGAACATGCTGGAGAAGTGCCACCCGCCTGCCTGTCTCCTCCAGGCTGGAGCGGTCCCCTCAGGCTCTTTGCCCAGCCCGGCTGCAGGGATGTAATTGCTCCTTTGGGAAAATTTGGGTGAATCTGAACTGTAATTGCCCAAAGTATCTGCTGCCCTTTGAGATCAGGTTGGAGCCCAGGCCATGCCACCCTAGCATACGTGCCTGTGTTCCACTGACAAGGATTTATTACACAACCAACCCTCTCATGTAGCTGCCACCAGGAAATTCCCCAGCATAGCAATAGTGGAAAAACATGTAGTTATAATACTGTAGTGTAATTCAGCTGGTCAAATAAATAACAACCCATGTGGGAACCGAGGGTGATTTTTATTCCATAATCTTTCTAAAGCAGGATTGTTATTAGAGGCTTCTATTTTTAAGTACTTTTCTCAAACATCTCCCATTAATTTTTCATTCTTTCTGCCTGCCGCAGTTCAGTTCTTTCTCCAGCAAAACCCTCCATCTTTTCCACACAGCTCCTGGGGTCAGCCTGACCTGATGACCAAATCTTTCAAAGCCTGACCCTGATTCTTACTAATAATTTTTCAAAAAAAATGCAGTGTTTTTTGCTAGCGGTCTTGGTTTTGGGTAGGTCTTGTCCTGGGTTGAGACTTTTTGTACTAAAGGCTTTAAGACACAGCTTGTAGTTTAAAGACATACTGTCCTTAGGACCTAGTCTCATTCAAGTGGTGGCTCTGTCGTAGCAGGATGTGATCTGTGGAGGAGGATTTTACTGTTAGTTAATATTAACAGCCCGCTTCCGCCTGGATTAATGGGATGGTTGAACATGCTCCTGGCAGGTGCGTTGCCTTGGGTCAGGAAAGCCAGGAAGGTGAGACTGTGGATGTGTCCTATCTAGTGTGAGACCCCTAAACTTGAGAAATCAAGCAGGAGCTAGGATCCCAGGAGTATCACACCTGCCTTTACAGGCAGCTTCTGCCCCTTGTCTCCATCCATGTCGTGCTCTGCCAACAGACACCAGCCCTCCCCACTGGGGTTCAGCTCTGTGTAAAAGTGAAAGGGTCTGGAATGCATAAACACATGGAAAAAACAACTTACTTTGCCCACATGGTTTTTATACACCAGGGAGCCTGCCCAGCACATACAACAACCACGCCTGGGTCTGCCCCAGGGCTTACGCTTAAACAAACTGTGCTTCTTGATCACTCCATTCAATTTAAATTTGTGCCAGTTGCTGGTGCAAATTGTCCAGGGCTTCCTGCCAGTGCTTGAATAACGCTGAGGAGGAGAAAGTCTGTCTGGCTACCAGGAGAAGTCCTGGCTTGTCTGCAGGTGGTACCAAGATTGTGCATATTCCTGCTGCTCAGTGAGAGGTGCTGGCTGCCCTGGGAGAGGAAGAAGGTGCACAAAGAAAAAAAATCTCACTGCTGAAGAGCCCGTGGGCTGGATCCTCAGCTGGTAAAAACTGGAGCGGCTCCATGGAGGGTGTGGTGTGTTGGTGAAGGGTCTGGCTGCCTGCCCTAGCTCCTGGGAGGGATGGGGAAGGGGCTGCTGGAGAAAGTGTCATCCCTGCTGCAGGGCTGGTCTGGCCCTCGCATCACCCTAGTCCTTGGGCACCAAGGTCTTCTCTGCTAAGGGTTTGCTCCCTATCAGCTATGGAGAGGGGAGATGGGAGGGAACAGCGTTTGGGATGTTGCTCTGCTATCAACTGCTTATGCTTGGCATTATGGTGTTTTTAATACTCTGCCAAGTTCCAGGGAGGCATGAGTGGGGTTGGATGCAGTTTGGTGGCAGCACAGGGCTGGGGTCCAGGGTGAAAACCCCAGCCATTACTGCAGTGTTCGAATCCACGTGGCTGCTGCATGCCCTGGTGTCCCCATTCCCATCCCTGGGGAAGCAGTCCATTGGAGGCATTCACTGCTGGGCTGCGGAGCTCCACGCAGGGCTGTGCCGCTCCAACACTGGGCTGTGCTGGGACTTGTTCTGCAGCCGCCCTGACGCCAGGGTGGTGGTGACCAGCTGCAGGCACCTTTCCCTTGAAACCAAGTGTTTGGGGCTTTTCAAAGGCTCTCTGCACACTTGGATGTCATGGGGCTGAGCCAGTGCATTGCAATGAGCATTGCGGCATCTTCGGGTTTGCAGCATCAGGGCAGAAAAGCCGTGGCGAGGGAGATTCAGAGGCAAATGCAAAGAATTTGCAGATGTCCGTGCTGGGAGGGACATCGTGTGCTTGAAGGGTCTTTCTGGCTCTGAGCCCTGCCCTGCTGGGCTGGGAGCAGCCCAGGGGTCTGGAGCTGGGCCGGCAGGGGTGGAAGGAAGGACGTCTGCTCTGGACAGGCACAGGAAGAGCTCAGCCCTTGGCTGGCATGGCCAGAACACGTCTGAGCTGACTGTGGCAGGAGCAAAACCTCTTCCACAGCGCTGATCCTGGCAGGAAATCTGCCCTGGTCTGACTCCGTGCTGACTGTTTGCTGGGAATACAAGAAATGGTGTAACCCTCCCTTCTGCAGGGGCAGAGGCAGGGGCTGGCCTGTGGCATCCTTTGGCTGCTGGTCAGGACTGATGGGATAACGCTGCCCAGAGAGGTGACTGTTTTCCTTCTTAGCTTGCTCCCTGAGCAGGAGTCAACCTTCCGGATCTGCTCATATAATCTGACTCAGGCTCGCATTGACGGAACTTGTGTGTCACCTGAGCCCAGGGCCGCTGTGCCCAGAGCATGAGCCTGCCTTAAATTCACACCAGCAGCCCAGTGAAAAGGCTCCTGTAGCCCATTATCCCCAGGGAGTGGCATGCTGCCAGCATCCCATTGCTGGGGACAAACTTTGTGCAACAGGGTCTGTAGTGATGGGACCGGAGCCTGGTCCTGGACCGATGTGATGCTCCTCTTGGGTTACTCTGGACTCCTTTTGGAAAGGACAGGATTAGTTTTGTTCAATGGCAGTTAAAAAGTCTGAAGAACAAATCTAGTCCTAGAGGCACTAATGCTTCAATAGGTGGCTTTGTAAATGACAAACTGTCGTACTCTGTTCATTGTTTTTTGAGGCTTTTTTGTGTCTTGAAACAAATTTTTTTATTCTAACATGTCAATTAATTAAAAAACAGCTCATATCCTCAAAGCGTTCATTTTCCACTCAATATCTGACAGTTTCCATTTGCCTGAAATAAGTCTTTTTCTTTTTCTTTTTTTTCCCCTGTGTAAAGGAAACAAACCCCAAATCCAGCCCTTCGACACTAATAAACTTGGAGAGCTCCTATCAGCCTCCACACTGCTGGCTCACTGGAGGTTTGCTGCTGCCAGCACTGGGGCCAGGGCTGGGGAAGAAGGAGTTAAAGGTTTGCATTGGAAGAGCAGCCCAGCTGCCTGCAGAGGCTTAGATCCCACTCTTTCTTCAGCAGTGTTTAATGGCTGGGGAAAAGCCAGCTCCAAATTCAAATGCCACTTTCTAGACTGAGGACAAAATTACACCCGACTGCCCCAGTTCAGCCTCTCAGACAAAACCAGGATGAGCTGTCTTTGGGGCCAGGCAGGCTGGTGTTTATTTCTATTTGCAGGCTTGGGGCTTTGCGGTCCACGACTTGCCTGGTTGTGCTTCCAGGCTGGTCACTCTGGGAGCTCCCCTCCCAGCTGGGGGGTGCAGGGGCAGCCTGGGCGGCCGGGTGAAGGGTGCTGGTGGGGCAAGGGATGGCTCTGTCCCCTGTGCCCCATCCGTTGGCAGGTGGCTGTGGAGGGGGAGGGCTGGTTGCCTCTGCCACCCGAGCGCTCAGCCCGCACTGGGCGGGACTGGGAAGTACTGGGAACGCTGCCACGGAGGGGTGGGTTGTGGGATCGGGACAGAGGGAGCGCAGGAGCACAGGGCTGGATGTGGCTGAGGTAGGTGCCTACTTTCTTCCTAACTCCTCCTTCTTCCCAAGGCTTCTGTCTGTGGGTGAGCAGTGCCTGGCTGGGCGAGGGATGCTCTGTGCAGCTCCGTCCCTCTGGGCACTAACGGGAGGGGAGGTGGGACGGGGTAATCTTGGTGGGCTGTTTTAGGGAAGCAAGAGGTCGAGCTGTGGTCAGGTTGAGCCTTACTGTGGCCCACACGGTCGAGGGGGCTGTATCCCAGCTTGGGGCATTGCATCCCCACGGAGCTGGTGGCGGCAGGGTGTGAGGAGCAGAAGCAGCCTGCTCCGCGTCCCAGTCTGGGCTTCGCTCACCGGCAGCTCTGCATCATCTTTAGGGGTGTACAGGGACTGTGGGCTTTTGCTGAAGAAACAGTGCTGACTTGTGTTATGTTTAAATGTGGCTGTTCCTGCCCCCTCTCCCACAGAGCCCTCTCGCAGCCCAAGCAAGATCTCCGCTGGCTGTGAGTGCTGCAGGCGACTGAGCGGCACCTTCCCCCAAAATGATCGAAAACAAAGTGTTTATGTCATTTACATTCTACAGCACAATCTTGATTTTAAAAATGTATGTCGTTGCCATCATTACGGGACAAGTGAGACTCAGAAAGAAGGTAAGATCCAGTTTCCTTTTCCTTCTCCCTTTCTGCTTGGGTTTCTGTGTTTTTTCTTTCTTCTTTCATTCCTGTAAAGGCTGACAAAGTTTTCCTGAAGCAAGCTGAGTTTTCTTTGACTTAAGTTGAAAGCAAAACATGGTTCATAGCTGCAGCAGATAAATATCTCGCTTCTCTTTGGCTCTTTTTGTTTGTTTCTACCACCTGTAGCTTGACGTTCATAATTTCTGAATACTAATTTAAATAGTAATTTCAGATCTAAATTGCCATGCAGGTGAGCTGCTTCTGCAAAGAGACTGTTTACAGTTAATTTGCCATGACTGGAAGAAAAGGAGGGGGGAGAAAAAGGGTTTAAGAAGAAATCACTGCAATGGTCTTTTTTCTTGCAATGTAGCAGAAAGCATTTGAACTTTTGGAGGCTGAATGGCTATGTGAATGCTCCAGGAGAGCAGAAAGTCCTGGGGAATAAAAACAATAGCTGGAGGAAATGGTTCTTGGACACGGGGAAAATACAGGGAGGACTGGGAGCTCTAGCTCCTGTCAGGAGACATGGTTAACTGGACATTTTATTGCCCACAACCCAAATTGAGCTTGTGGCAGAACTCAGCTACCTGTGAAATCTGTTTTAAAGTATTTGAGGAGTTTCTGACTGCATCAGTGGAGTGGGAGGGAGAGATTTCTGCTCTCAGATAAAATACAAAGAGATATACCTGTGCTGTAGCATCATTGTAACTGATGATTTGGCTTGTCCCCTTGTGTTTCTAAATGATGCTCCAGCCCTGGGACAGTCTGGGCTTGTAATATGATTAAAGAAAGCACCAGGGTCCTTTCCAGGCTGCAAAGTGAAGCTGTCCTATGTAACCAGGCCCTGAGGAACAGCTTCTGAGCATAGGTGGGGAGCTCGTATAAATAATTTTTATTTATATGTTTATTACTGTAGGATCCAATTTCCCTGGGGCTGGTTTCAGTCACACAGTATCACTGCCAAAAAGCGAGCCAGAGAATAGCCTTTCTTGGTAGGGTGAACTAATCTGCCAGTCCTGGTTATCTTTTGGGTGCCGCATTCAATGTCTGTAAACTCTGTGCCAGCAGTGATCTTACCTGGTGGTTGGCAAAGTCTCCTTTAAATAGGTTTCATGAGGAGAAGTGGACTGGGATCCGGCTGCAGCTCCCTTGAAGCCCTCTGTTTAGGACCTGCTCAGCGGGCAGAGTTGGGTTTTTCAGAGGATGAGGAAAACCCCTCGGGAGGTGCAGTGTTTAACCCCAAGGACTGTGCACATGGAAGTGCAGTTGCTCTTGTGTTTGTGAAGGGTGGTGAGAAACTGGGGCAGGAAACCTCCACAGGTCTTAAAGATTAGGGGCAAAGCTTCTACCTGTGAATTTCCTGAAAATGTTGTAAGCATATATATTATGAGGACTCTTTCTTGCAGGCATTTGCCAATCCGGAGGATGCGCTGCGCAACGGGGGGTTGCAGTACTACCGTGAGGACCCCGACGTGGAGCGGTGCCGCAGGCGAGTATGCAGCAGTGCTGGCATTCCCCCTGCACCAGAGGGCAATGCCTGGCAGCTACTGGCAAAGAAGCAGTGGGAAGCTAAAGGGCTTATTAATTAAGTAGTTACCTATATGGGTTGAATTCCTGGAGCTTGGCTGTGGGATCCTGCACACAGTTTAACCTTTATTGAGAGCATGGTGTGTGCTGGAGCAAGAACATGCTGAAGGACTGGGTTTGGGTCCAACAGCCAACTCTGGCACAATTAAACTCATTCCTAGATGATCAAAGTCCTGCAAGCCCCCAAGGGCTTGTCCTGTACCCACACCCAAAGGTTCCTCATGCCCTGCTCCAACAGGACCCCGAATCTCCCCAGATCCCTGCACAGCTTGGACAGGGAACTGTGTGACTGGTCCCAGTGCTGTATGCAGCTGCCCTTTTTGGGGATTTGGGAACAGGCTGGACATGACTGCAGTAACTTCTGCCTCCCTAACGGGGCAAATTCTGAATCTTTCCCCTCTTCTGTGGGGCTCACAGTTCCTCACAGGTAGAACATGGGGTGATTCAGCCCCAGGCTTGGTTTGCCATCCCCCTTACCCAGAAGAAGGTGCCCTGAGTGTTGGGTTGGATCACTGGTGACCTGCAGGAAAGGGGCTAGAGCTGTGCCCTGCTGTCACTGAGCCCTCAGCCGCCAGCAGTGCTGCAGGTGGGGAACCGCCCCGCTGACCTCTCACCACCTGCAAGTTTTGCTTTAAAAAGCATTCAGTGCCACCTAATCTCCAGGCTTCCAGAGGGAGGAGGACGGCAAACAAGCTGTTTCCTTGCTAGGAAAAAGAAAATAATAGTAGTAATAATAATCAAAGTCCTCTTTTGATTAGTCAGAAAAGACAAACTTCCATAAAAATAAATAACCAGAGCTGCAGCAAAGACCTGGGGAATCTCGGATCTGACTTGTGCAGTTCAAGCGCTCAGAGTAGGTCCTTGCTGATCTGTTCAAAGCCCTGGGGAAGACAGATTAAACCCAAGGTGTTTCCCCTGAACAAGGGTGATGTTGGGTTTTCTCCTCAGGCGTTGTTGAGAGGGGAGCAGAGCCATGGCTGCGCTGCTGGGTTCTGTGCAGGGCAGGGGCAGAACATGGAAGAGCAAGCATCAGCCAGGAGGGAGGTTTCCCCCTTGCCTCTTAGAGAGGCCCCTGGTTGCATCTCAGCTCTTTTCTTTCCTTTCTCCTCCCCGTCCTTCCATTTGTCCTGCCAGCCCTGCTGAATCTCTGAGTCCTCAGGGGCTTGTTCGGACAGGGCTGCCACAGGGTGAGGCAGTGGGTGTCTGGCAGCTGCCCTCCCAGCACGGCCGACACCAAAGCAAACCATGCTCATCCCTGCTGTCCTGGCTGGGCTGCAGGAGGGTTTTGTGGTGGTACCCGCAGAGGTGATGCTGGCTTGGGAAGGCAAGCAGGGCCCTGGGAAGGGAAGGGAAGGGGCTGTGAGCGGCGAGCCTGTCATTGTGTCTGGGAAGGGGCTGACTCTGCCCAGGGACCATCTGACCAGGAGGAGCAGAGGGCTTCCCGCAGCTCACCTCCATGCTCCCAGGTTTGGCAGGGAATACGTCTCCTCTGTGTCCAGGCTATGATCAGCTCATCTCCACCAACTCCTCCTGGCATCACTGCTACAACAGCAGGACTCATTTTAGTGTATTTTCTAGGCCAATTCCTCTATGCTGTCCCAAAATCACACCCAGAGAGCAGCTGAAATAGGGTTTCTAGCAGGCACCTTGCCATTTTCATCCCCACCTTGCTTGGGGACATGGCCCTTAAGCTAGGGACTGCTCCCCATGGAGGTGGAAAGAGCGGGTAGGAGAAAGCCCCTTGCTCTCCTGCCTGTTACGGGGATAATGGGGTGCTGAAAGCCCTCAGGGTACCTCTTTTCTGGGTACAACAGGCTGTGCATCCCCTTTGTGCTTCAGCAAAGCTGGGGCTGGATACAGCTCAGGTGCAGTATTTGCCTGCAGGTGCCCTAGCCCTGCTGAGCCGGTACCTGGCGTGGGCTCTGGCACAGGGAGGGGGCAGCAAGGGATGCTGGTGGGGAATGGCATTCAGCGCACAGGTCATTTTGTGTGATGTGGTGATAGGAACCAGCTGCTGGACCCAGAGCCTCTGCTCATGTCCCTGTCCCCAGGCATCCCAGTGAGGGGGATTAGGTCGGGGCAAGCTGGGTGACCAGAACCCTTCCCTGCAGCTCCTGCCCCATCACTCTGGTCCTGGTTTTGGCTGGGATAGAGTTAATTTTCTTTCTAGTAGCTGGTATAGTGCTATGTTTAGGGTTCAATATGAGAAGAATGTTGATAACACACTGATATTTTCAGTTGTTGCTAAGTAATGTTTAGACTAAGCCAAGGATTTTTCAGCAAGAAGGTTGGAGGGCCACAAGAAGTTGGGAGGGGACACAGCCAGGACAGCTGACCCAAACTGGCCAAAGGGATATTCCATACCATGTGACATCATGCCCAGTATATAAACTGGGGGGAGTGAGTGAGCAGCTGTATGAGCAGCTGCGTGGTGCTTAGTTGCTGGCTGGGGTTAAACCATGACAGGCTCAGAGACCGATCCTGCCTGGGGGCAGTCACCCTCCAAAAAAACCAGGGCACTTGGTGTTGAAAATTTCTGATGGAGAAGTTTTTGGCAAACCTTGGCCTGAAGGAATCAGTGTTCGGTGGGGCAGTTGCTGAGGCAGACACTGGGCCATCTCCTGCACCATAGACCTGACTCCAGGGGCAGAAGAAGGGGCTTAAGACACAGCCACCTTTCTTTTCCTAAGTCAGTTTTCAGCTATGCCAGCCTGTGTCTGTACTAATGAGCTGTGACTGAGTGTCCTAAAACTTCCTGGCCACTTCTCAGCTTGCGCAGAAGAGCAGCACAGACATCCTGGCCTTTGCTTCAGTGAAAAAATCCCTTACAATTTTCTCTGGGCTTTGTGAACATTTAAATGTCCCGGGGAACAGGAATGGGGGAAGCAAGGGCAGTTCTTATTAAGGCTTAATCTCTGCCTCTCAAACCTTCAGAGATAACAGGGCAAAAGCAACTGAACCTCATGCCTGGGTCACTCTCTAGCCCAGATTCATACCCACTGACCAGAGCACAACCTGAGAGTCCCTCCATCGAAGCACAGGGACAGGGCTCTGTGCTGCAGAAAGCATGTCTTTCATTGCAAGGGAACAAAAGGAGAGGCAGAGGCAGTGGGAGGGCAAGGACAGCCTGCTGCTTTGGGGACCGGTTTCCCTCCTTCAAAGGATGGTACCTGGGAGAGGAGGGACACAGCCTATGCTCACAGCATGATCAAATCCTGTTTCAGTAGCAGTGTGGGTGGTGGCAAGTGATGTTGTGACACTCAGGCAGGCGCATGTTCAGATGGAGCGTGGGGTTTGGCCCCATCAGTGCCAATGTGTCATCACATGGCCACAGTGGTCCCTCCAGCCTGATGACAGTGCAATTAAGCAGGTGATGCTGGCACAGCGTGGAGGTGCAGGGGGTGCTTGGGGCACTCCTACCCTGTCCCCTTTGGATGCACTTACAAAGAGGGGCGAAGCCCTGAACCCTCCCATCCTGGGAGTTTCTCCTCTGGAAAAGCGGTCTAGAAACCGCCTCATTATTGTGTAATGTGGCCACATCTGGGGCTGTGCTGTGCTGGCGCTGCACTAGCTTTGAGCTTTTTGCAGCTGCTTGGGGTCTTTGTTTTGCTCTGTTTATTTAAAGGCTGTAACCCTTGAGCTGTCATCTGTTGTGGCAAAGGCATCTCAGTAAAGGAGGGCAAGCTTCAGAAGCGCAGCAACCCAAGGGAGAGACAACAGCTGCGAAATCCTACTGTCTGTGTGTGTAGGGGGGATCTGACTCTTTTGGGGGCTGCGTCTGCCCCGTCCGACAGAGAGGGTCAGCAGCACCTAGGGATGGGCACTCTGGCTAGAAGGGATGGGAGACAGCAGGGAAGCCTGGTAGGAAGGAACAACCTTATCTCCCTTTTCAGGGCCCACCGCAACGACATGGAGAACATCTTTCCTTTCCTATTCCTCGGAGCCATCTACTCCCTGCTGGATCCCAGTCCCACAGTGGCCAGGATCCACTTCTTCATCTTCTGTGTGGGGCGCATTGTCCACACCATAGCCTACCTCCTGCAGCTGAAGGCACCCATACGCTCCGTGGCCTACAGCGTGGCACAGCTGCCCTGCTTCTCCATGGCTCTGCAAATCCTCCTCGCTACCACCCCGTACTGGTAATACCCAGCGAGACCGACCATCCAAAGCCCCTCATCCTGCACTCTGCTGGTTTCCCTGGCTGGACCGGGTGGTGCGTGTGCAAGTGTGAGTGTGCACATGTGTGTATGTGTGTGGGCACATGGTATGTTGCCAGGGAGGAGGCCACCTGCACCCTGAGGATGCTCAGTGCAGCCTTGATAAAGTCCCTGTGATATTGAAATTGGGCAGGGAAGTCACCAGAGAGAAGGGGCATGTCTCCCCATGGAGCAGGAAGGGGATGGGGAGGCAGGTTTCTCTCACTCGTAAGGGTGGGAGAGGGAAAGCACCTGGACTGCCCCTCGAGGAAGGGGTTCATTGAAGGAAAGAAGATTTTCTGGCCCAACTGTATTCAGGACTGGGAAGGACCCTTGGTCACGAATACCCCGTGAATCAGGAAGGGAAAATCATGAGGGTCCCACAAAGTCTCTTGGTCAGCAGATGTGGGTGGTAGCAGAGGGGGGTTATAAAACAGCTGCCCTCCTCCTGCCCAGCTGTGTGGGTCTGTGGGGAGGGGGGGGGTCCCTCAGGTTCCCTCTCCTGCGAGCAGGACAGGAGGCGGGTGCCAGGCAGTGTAATGTGGAAGTCAAAATCTCAGGGGTGATATTGCGAAGCCACTAAAGCATTCAGTCCTCCCAGCTGTGGGACACAGCTCTCTGTGGGGGAGCCTCACTGCAGGCAGGAGCCTGCCTGTCCCAGGAAGGATGTTCCACGTCCGGCATTTGGCAGCTCCCAGCCAGCAGCAGCTGTGGCTTTTCCATCTCAGTCTCACAGTGGCAAGATGCAGAGGGATGCGCCTGGAGCAGCTGGCACGAATTGCTTACCCTGTGGAGAGCCAGACACAAAGCTCTGGGACTTCAGGAAAGACTGAGATGCTCACACAAAACAAGGGGTTTGCAGTTTGCAGACAGAGCTTTCTCCCAAGGGCGGTATCTGTGTTCACATGCCGCTGATGCCTGAAAATGCTCCCAGGGCAGCAGACTGAATTTTTCCTCCTCTGTTTGTAGCCTTTCTCTGGCCGCAGAATGGCCGTTGCTATTTGGGGAATGTGCCGTGACCGCTTTGGGGGTGTTTTCTTTCAGCTGTTTCCTGCTGTCCACTGCTGCTGAGCCATGTGCAGCCGGGATTAGCTGGTGTTTGCAGAAAGCTCTGGAAATGAGCGGAGTGGCTTTGAACTGCCCCCTGGGACAATACCGCTGCTCTGCGGTGTCACCTGAAAGCCATCATGTTGGCGAGGAGAGGCTAGGACCAGGGTATCACAGAGCTTGTGAGCTCTTCTGCCATGCAGCTGTCCTGAAGCGCCAAGGGCTGGTCCAGGCAACAGCAGTGTGCAATGGAGCAGCCCTATGGAGGACAAGGCAGGAGGAAGCATCTGCTGTTCAGTGCCTCCTACCTCCTCTGAGGGCAACACAGAGTTTTACTAAGATCACAGGGGGAATCCAGAAAGAGCAGAAAATAAATCCCCCTTGCACTGATCCTAAGCACTAAAGCTGTTCCCTTAACCCTGCTGTCCTCAGAGATGCTCTGAGCCCTTGCCCAGCTTGGGTAGCAGCTTCTGTACCAGTAACTCCTGACCCCAGCGCAGACGTGGCCTTCAGCTAAGCTGTTTGGTGAGGTTTGGAGCAGAGTGCTCTGCTCTTCCGTAGGGGATGCAGGGCCCACCACATGTGGAAGGTGAGCAGGACTGCAGGTTCAGCAGTTTGCTCTTGGCCATTTCCCATTTACGCAGCCTCAACAGATGTCTGGGTAATACATACCCCTCTTAACAAGCCTTTTCTGCCTCACATGGTGCACAAGGTCTCGAACCCCTGTACGTTTCTCTGCTGCTGCACATGCATCCTGGTGGCAGGAAGCAAATATTCCCAATAAAAACAAATCATTGTGCTCTGATACATCCTTCCTTCGGGAGCAGCAGATACAGCTGGGTAGCAGCTGGGTCCAGCCCCAGCAGGATGGCTCCCCAGCTGCAAAGTGCTTTGCTAAACCCTGCTGCAGAGCCTGGAGTGCCCTGGGACTCCTAAAGAGACATCCCTTTCCTCTGGACTCACCTGCCCTGCAGAGGAAGCTCTTTCCCAGGTGTGGATTATTTGTGCTGATCCATTAAATTCAGCAGAGATGGAGCTCGCAAAGCAGTTCTGTTCAGTTTTTCTTCTCAGAGTAGCAGGTTGCTGCAAAGCTTGGTGCTTGCCCAAACCTCCTCTATCTCAGCTTCCCCAAAGCAGGCTAGTGGTATGAGGTGCTTTGTCGCAGTAAGCTCTCTTCACACCCTGCCTGTGCAGCCAAGCTGGTGCTTAAATCCTGAAGGGCTGGAGAAGTTCTGGTAAGATATAGTTGTTCTCATTTTGGTGCTTATGACTTGCAAAGGAGCTGCCTGTATCTTTCAAGCTCAGCAACCGCCTCTTTTAGCCAGTAGGTTGCTGGGAAGCAAGCACCTAATTTCCCTGGTTTTCCCCTATTTTCTTGAACTGCTGTTGTTTGGGAGGTGCTGCCCCATTTGTGTCTGCGTTAGCTGGTTGAGGTGGACAAAATGGCTCCATTAGGTATTTTTTCTTTCCCTTATGCTTTTTGCTTTCAAATAAGAAAGGCAGCATCTTTATAAAATGGACTCTCTCCAATACATGTTGCTGTGGTTAGAGATGTAGCTGGGATTGAGATTTTTGGCATGGAAAGGAAGAAAAAATGGCTGCAGAACACCCCCAGCCCCCTACCCCTAACCTCCAGAGCTGCCAGCTCCTTCAGCCTCTCCTAAACTGCCTATTTGGTGCCTGGGGCCGATGCCCTGCTCAGGGAAGCCGAGGTTACATGCAGAGCTCTGCTTTCTTCTTTTTTTATTAAAAAAAAAATAAACCCTGCTGTACTGGCTGTAGGGAAAAGCTTGGGAACGTGAACTCTCCTGGCTCCAAAAAAACAAACAGAAAAAGCCCACAGGGCAAACTTCAGAGAGGCCCAAACATTGTGCTTATTTTGAAATGCTGCGGAGGTTTGTGGGAGGCAGGACAGAGCCTGGCTCTCGGCTGCCTGGTCAGCCCAAACCCCATCAGGACTCTCCCAGGACCGAGGCGGTTGGATTCACTGGCTCTCCCCTGGGCACCGCTGGTGGTGTTTGCTGCATGCAGGGCAAATGATGAGCTAAAGCATCCCCTGCCTTTTCTCCAGTAATATCCTAAAGCCCAGAGCTCCCAAATTCCTGCTTTGGCGTCACGCGGGGGAAGGATGTGCTCAGGGTCTCCCACAGCTCCAGGAGAGTGGGGACGGTGGTTGCATCTGCCAGTCTCTGCATTTTGGTGTGTGTGCATTGTGTGTGCCAACAATTTGATTTTCACACCTGGCTTAAAACGGAAATGGTAACGCTGTGAAACCCACCTGGGACTGCAGAACAACAGAGTTTGGTGCTTAAATATTTGAATATGATTCACGCTGCCAGTACATGTCTTCCCTTTGCCCTGCTGAGCCCAGGGTGTCTGGAGGTGGGGGAAAAGCAAGGGAAGACCCAGCACAAGCCAATTCCCCTCCCACACACTTCCAGCCAGTTCAGCCCTGGGATCCCGATTACCCCTTCCCTACCTGCCTGCACCAATTCCCGGGTCTCTCCTATTCATCCAGGCCTCCCCCCTGCTGGGGTCCAGGACCAAGATCCCCCCTTGGGCATCTCTCCTGTGACACAGGTCACTCTGCCTTCCCAAAATCTCCAGTCTCTTCTAGCAGACGTGGGGCTCTTCCATCTCTTGCTGTAGGGTTTTGCCACGCAAATCCCCTTATTGCTCTTGAGGAACTGGGATTCCCGAGTCTTGTAGGGAGAGCGGTAAGAGCCAGCTCTACAGGTATGGACATCCTAGAGGTTAGTCCCCTGGAAAAGATAACCGTGTTTCCCTGCTCCTCTCTGGCACACACGAGGGTGACGTTGGCAAAAAGAAAACTTTATCCACCGGGTTTTTCCTGCCCGTCTCTGGAGCTGAGCAGTGAGATGTCCCCTATTTGCGACGTGGGTGCCATGCAGGTGCCAGCCCCAGCTCCAGCCAGGGAAGACGGAGCCGGAGGGGGGGGTGGGTGGGTGTCCCTGACCCCATGTGGGGAGGGGTGTGGAGCAGAGCGGCACGATGGGGGGGCTCCGCTCCGCACCCCCCGCTCCCGCTGGGCTACCGCGGGGTGCGCTGCGCTGCGCTCCCCTGCGCGGGGCTGCAGCACCCTCGTGTGGCTGCGAGCACCCGCTGCGGGGGGGGCCCTGCTCCCCCCACAGTCGCCCTCTGCCGTGGTGCCACGGAGACCCTCGCCCACGGAGACCCTCGCCCACGGAGACCCTCGCCCACGGAGACCGGCTGGCTGGGGAGCTGTGGGGAGGCCCCGGGGGTGGGCTTGAGGTGTTTGGGGCGGAGGGATGGATGCTGGGTGCCATTCCTTGGGGAGTGGGTTGAGGAGGAGGCTCACGTCTGCTCCTGTGCCCATCGGCCTCTCCGGAGCAGGCAGACACGATGCCGTGCCTCACTCCCGGCCATGCTGCGTGTCTGCATGCAGTAACTCTTCCTTGGCTTTGTAACACCCACTACTAAGGGAACCTTTGCTTCACCCCCAGCAGATAGCTACCATCCAGCTTCTCGAAAGCTTCTCTGCTGCCTTAGGTTGCTTCCTTTTGGGCTTTGGAAAGAAGCAGCCATGAGCAAAATAGCAGCTGCAGGGAGGAGATGCTCCTTCCAAATGGCGCGCAGAGTTTGGGGTGACCATCGCATCTCCCAGGACAGGAGGGGCACAGCTGCTGGGAGATGACATGTTGCTGTCACCTGTACATGTGTTTCTGTAGCTCGTAGGTGGTGTCAGCAGGACTTGGAGGGTCTCCGGACCTTCCCGTTGCCACCAGAGGGAGAAGGGCTCAGCGCAAGGGGAGCTGGAGAGGAGGATGCGGTAACCGCTAGATGTCTGTGTAAGTCATTCTGGATGGGGATAACCAGGCTGGCATCCATGCGAGCCGGAAAATGTGAGCTCTGTTTTGTCTCGCTGCCGTGGCAGCCGATGCCGATGACAATACAAAATTATTCTCATTAAAATTTTGCTGGGGCGAACTTCAACTTTTCATGAGTCAGAAAGCCATGCACAAGTGTCGGGCTGTGGGGTCAGAAACAAGGAAAGGGGGTACAGGGAGATCCTCCCATCAGCTGAGACTTGCCCTTTGGGACTCAGCTGGTTGAAAACCAACTGCTTCAAGGAACGAAACACAATTTGTACATAATGTTCTTGCGAACTTCTCCCCCACCTGAAGTTGTGGTGTATGGAAGGAGACCAGCTCTCCTGCAGAAGTCAGTTCTGGTGATGGATGTGTCCACGGCAGACTGCTTCCTAGGAGGAAAAATCCCCCTGTGCTGAAAGAGGAGGAGAGGTAGCAGAGGTAGCACAATGCCTTTGAGATCCTCTTCATTGGCAGCCGTCCCCGCGGCACATCCCTCTCCTGTGGAGTACAGACACTGCCAGGTGAGCTGCAGCTCTCCATGCTTGTCTGTCTCCTGGTTTGCAGACCCCTCAGAAGTAGTCCATCAGCTCCTGGGAGCTGGCAAACCATGGGTTGAGACCTTCTGGTCTAGTGGGAGCTGAACTGAAGCTGGGACAGTTCAGGCAGGAAATAAGTGACATATTTCCAGCAGTTAACAGTAATGAGTCACTGGAAGAATCTGCCCTGGGATCTGCAAGCTCTTCACTTCCAAGGGTCTTTTGGCTTGGGGCTGGATGCCCTCCAAAGGCATACTCTGCATTGGCCACATGCTGAGGACGTGAAGATGCTGCTTGGGTGATATTCTTTGCCTGGGGCTAAGCAGGAGGTTGGACAAATGACCTTAATGACCTACAAGTCATTTATTGAAAGAACAAGTAAGTGGTTACAAAGCAGTAGTGGAGCAGTATGATAGGGATGGTTAAGTGGCTGGTGTGTGGGACCGTGGCTGCTGGAGTGGGCTGGTATGGCTTTGTGGGTTGTACATCCCACAGGCAGATCTGTAAAGTGTGTGTGGGGTGCCCTGAGTCCCAACAGCCAGTTGTGGTTCTGGACACCAGACCAGCATGGCTCCAGGTGCTGAGATAAGATCTATGTGTCTGTCCGTGGAGTTGCTCACTGCCCCCAGGATGGCACAAGGAGCTCTGTGGCTGCATTGTGGAGGGTTCATGCTCCTTTCAAGCCTTTCATTGTGTGGCCACCTCCTGGTTTTCCTCTCCTAGAACTGAAAACAGGGTGGGAAGACACGAAAGCTCAGGCAGTTAGTGGGCTTGGGGTCAGGTCCAAGACATGGACATGCTCCCCTTCTACTGGGTGCTGCACTGAAGAGCTGGGATGAAATGGGATGAGCCTTGTTCCCCTCTGGGGAAAGCTGGGATGTGTTGCTGTAGGGGTCCTTCCTCAACCTTGCAGTCCCATGGGGTCCGTGTGTCACAAAGGCCTCTGGTGATGGGGGACATAGGAGTTGCTGTTGGGAGGGAGCTGATCCTGTGGGCTCTCATGGAGCTGAGCTCCTCCGGGTGTGTGGGAGAGAGCTGTGGTCCCCCTGGCTGCGTAGGGGGGATTGAGGATGGCTTGGGGAGAAGAAGGTGACACAGGCATCCTGTAAGCAATACTGTGGGAGTTGGCTCGAGAGGAGTCTGCTGCAATTCAGCAGATTAAGGCAGGTAAAAGAAACAAGGCAAACCCAGGGTGTCCCTTCTCCATCCAGTTCTCCCTACTCCTGGAAATCAGCAGGGCAGCAGTTTTCTGCACAGGCAGTTGAATCGATGCCATGTTGCACTGACACAGACCCACCCACCATTAACTTTCTAAGCTCTCTGAATACACTTTATAACTTTGATCTCCGCAATGTCTTGGGGCCATGGATTTCAGGCTTTAGTTGTGCTGCAGGTTTCTACGACTGCCGTGAGGATACTTTCTGCCTTGTTTTTAATCCTTTCCTAGCAATTCCTGCCACTTGATTTCAGTCTGTGTGCATGCCGGGCACTTTCCCCTGGGCACATCTTCACACCTGTCAGCATTGCATTACCTCTGCTGCTTTATAGCTCAGCACCATGAGCTCCTGAAGCTCATTTTGGCTTTGGCTGCCCCGGAGTATTTGGCATTGCCTTTGCCTGACCACTACTTCTCCCTGCTTTTGGGTGCTCTGTGCCTACTCTATACCTGTGGAGTTTTGCTCCCTGGGAAGCACTCTGCAATCTAAGAACTGATGGTTTATTCCTACCCTTTTGTTTCTTATCTTTTTAGCTAGTTGCCTGTGCAGAATCTGACCCTTCTCCTTGCTGCCTCTTAGCTCAATTTCTGTAGACCTGGAGGAGAAAACCCCCAGGGAGCCAGGTGCTGTGCTGGTCCCTGTGTGTGTGCTCCCCAGCTCCCCTGCAGTGGGCTGGTCAGGAGCTCTCCCCAGGAGCCATCCCGCTCACAGCATCCCACACCAATCCCATCTCCTTGCAAATCTGCTCAACTGCGAGGCTCTGCCGAGCCCCCAGTGAGGCTGGGCTGCCCTTCAGGTCCCATGTCTTCTTACCCCCTCAGCCTGGCTCTCTGCCTGTGTGCCCCATCAGTGCCCAGCCTGCAGCTCACCAGGTTATGCCCTCCCTGGTGCACAGGGTGGAGCCTGAAAGAGCTGGATTTGGTGCTGATTTGGGCTCCCAGTGCTTGTGCTGCCCAGCCCTTACTGAGTCTGTGCACTTGACAGAGCAGCATCTGTCTGACTGCCTGGATGTGCCTGCAGTGATGGTGTAGGAGACAATCGCCTTATTTCTCCACTGCCTCCAATTCTCTGAGCAGGTCCAGACCTCCATGTTGCCTGTTTCCGGCTCCCAGGGCTGTGCAATAACTTTCTGGTGGTCTCTGTTGGGACCATTGATGAGTGCTTGTCCCAGGAGGATGGGCTATCTGTAACAGATGCTCATCCCTGACGTCTGTGGAGCATCAATTAGTGTTTACAGGTTTCCACCCCCTTTTACAATGCTGGGTTTGACCTGATCACCTAGCAGCAAGGGGCTCTGCTGCCTGGTCCTGCCCGCATCCTATCTCAGCCCATTCCCTTGTTGCTGGGGGGAAATGTGGGTGCTGCTCCCAAGGCCGTGGGTGTGAACAGGGGCTAGCGTTAGTGTGAGCTGCTGCTTTGTGGGGAATTTGTGAGCTGCCCAGGGCAGACCCTATAAGTTCTGCCACTCCCAGTGGGATTTTGAAGGGGAAAAGCACATTGAGCCCTCTTCCCTGACACCCCTTCCTCAATAGCCCACACTCATCATCCTGGAATGAAATAAGATGGATCTGGCAAGGCCCTGCAATTAGCTGTTATGCAGGTAACTTTGTTAGGGTGTTTTCTGTTCCCCTTGAGTTTCCACCATCTCCCGGCATTGGATCAAGGCTCCCTGAGCCAGAGGGAAGCCCAGCAACTCTGCAGCGGGACTGTGGGCCCCATCCCAGCTCCACGGGACCTTGACACGCTCCCCTCACTTACTCCTGCCCCTCTACCAGGGCATGTGGACCACTTGCTGTTTGGGAGCCTGGGATGAAATCCAGGTCTCAGGGAGAAGCTGTGAGATGCTACCATCATGAAAGGTGAAGGTGGCTGGATAGTGGCTCTTGTCCCCTTGCCCAGGGCAGTCAGTCCCCTGCCTGTGCTGCTTGTCCAGGGCAGATGGGGAAACAGCAGTGGCCAGCAAGGAAAGAGATGTGTCCCCATCACGTGTGTGGACACATCGCTACTCAGTAAAATATTTATTCCTCCATTATTTCACAAGAGTTGTTTTTACAAAAACCTTACAAAAATTTCCAAAACACAGACATGCAGAAGAAAAAAAAAAAACCACCGTGGATCTTGTTACAAGTAATTGAAATGTACAAATAGAAACGGTGAGAGGGAGCTTAGATTACAATAATCCCTCTGTCCTGCTACCCCTCCATGGGTGCAATTTGTATCTTGTCTCATTGAGGCTTCAGCATTGACTGGCAATCTGCTATAAGCTGCCAAGAGCATGGTGAAGGAGGGGCCCTAAGATTAGGAGCGAATGTTTTCAAATATATATATACATATAGATATTTAGTGAAGAAATATTTATTCCCTGCTTTTTTTAGGTTTACAGAAACAGCATCTGCAAACTATTAAATGGGTTTATTTTCATTAATGCTCTCAAAGAGGCAGCAACATTTATATCCCTGTGGTTTCATCTTGTATAACTGAAAAAAGAGCCCTGTGCCTTCCATGGGAATAGGACCCCCCTGGCCCCCTCCTCCTG
The DNA here is from genome assembly GCA_013401275.1 of Pandion haliaetus. Classification (NCBI taxonomy): domain Eukaryota; kingdom Metazoa; phylum Chordata; class Aves; order Accipitriformes; family Pandionidae; genus Pandion; species Pandion haliaetus. The sequence goes on along the minus strand of VYZV01022114.1, from coordinate 175,508 downwards.
CCCCAAGCGGTGTTTCTCATGGCGGATGATTTGATCCACAGTGGATCTGTCTTCCCCCTGGCCTGGCATGTCTCAGCTTTTATCAGGTCTCTGTGTGGTGTCTCTCTGCGGTCTGGGGGGATACCAGCCCTGGAAATAGGGGTGGGGGGCACAGGGTGGATATTTGGGCTGACTTTGCTCCCTGGATGAGGTGGGCAGTGTTAGTCAGGCTGTGCCCCCTCCCTGCCCACCATGCCTGAGGAGGAGGAGGAGGGGAGGCAGCTGTTCCCAACTGGGGGGCTGCACTGGGTAGAGCAGAGAAAGCTGGGGCTCTGGGCAGGATGGAGGGGACGGTTCAATCCCAACTAGAGAGGATGTGCTCAACTCCTGGTTCTCCCACCAGGTCTCCAGCTCTGGGTGCTGGGTGAGCCCCCCTGGGGCAGGTGCTGACTGGGGTGAAGCTGAGGGTCCTGGTGTCGCAGCCACTGGGTACCATGTGCAGCTGCAGTGAGAGCCCCAGTGGGAAAGGGAGAGGATGCTCCTGGGAGCGGTAGGGTCTTGGGTGGGCACATGTGTAGTTGGGACATTTTCAGCCTTGGTGTTGCACACCAGAGGGTGTTTACCTGGAGGAAGCACCTTAGCAATTGCTGTGTTTGTGCTCAGATGTACTGCTACAGTCCCAGTGGGACTAAGACCTTCTAGGCAAGTAGGGCTGGTGCCTTCACCGTCCAGGCCACCTGTCTGAGCTGGTGGTGTCCCCATGCTTGGCTGCTGGCTCTTTGTAGTGGGTGAGGAAAGGGTGGTCTGGTTACCAGAGGGCTTTGTCCACAGGGTAAAACCTCCATCACTCTGGCTCATCCCCTGTTGCTGCAGTATTGACAGGGGAAGATGGAGGGTGCGTCTCCCTGTGGCTCAGTCCCACAGGCGAAGGATTGGGGTGGTGTAAGCCTGGAGCAAGGTTGCCCACCCTGTGTCCATCCCCCTGCACATCCCACCTTGCAACCTCATTAGGCTGCACGGCAGGGTGGGACGAGGGGAAAACCATTTCCTTTCTGCAAAACCAAAAAAGCCCACCCCTGTGGAGTCGCCAGCCCCAGACCCCCGCACACATCTGTGGAGCTGCCGACGGGGAGGCTGTGCCTCCGGAAGGCGAAGCCTGCTTTGCCGTTGGCATGAAGTGCTGGGAGCCGCCTACTCAGCTGAAACCCAACAGCTTTTTCCAATTTTCTCTTTCCCTGGGATGGTTCAATGACCTGGGGCTCTGCAGAATTGCTGGCAAACCCACTGAGGCAGGGCAGCAGTGCCTGCTTGGGGACCGGCGATGCTCCCCCCAGCTTGTGGGAGAGCTCCCAGGCTCTGAGCGAGTCTGTCGAGATGCTCCAGCCCTCCTCACCCCTCTGGGGACAAAGCCTGATGCCATCAACATAGGCAGCTCCTAAATGCAGGCAGCATGGTGCAGGGGGCTGGCCAGGACTGGCCGCGGCAGGGGTGAGCCATCGGCTTCCCGAAGTCCCTCCTAAGCACCGTGGTTGGGGATGCACAAAGAGGCGAACGCACGGGTCAGCTTCGGCACGTGCGGTTGAGCGCTGCGAGTTGCAGCCCAGCAGAAAGGGGGGCTCGTGATCCTCCCACCGCTGCATGCTGTCCCTGTGGGAGGAGAAGACCCAATAACTCTTTGGCTCTCTGGGTGAGGTACCCAGATTGGTCAAATCCAATAGTCCAAGATCCTTCCATGTTTGGAAGCAAATTCTTGTTCCCTTGGCAAGTCTGTTTGTCCTCGAAGAGCGCGTGGGGGGTATGTGTGTGTATATATAGCCTTTATTATAAGGGTGTGCGGAAAAGCAAGTTTCTAACCAAGTTTGCTCCATATGTGGCTATAATTATGTGCCACTTCAGCCTGGGACTGACTCTACCTTCAAAAGGGGAAGAGAGGAGAGGTGCTGAGACGTTGGATGAGTGGCATGTGGATTGGGCAGGCGGTGGATTCATCCTGGGCCGGCACAGGAGCTCCACGCTGTATCCTGGATGAGGCCACGGGGTCAGCTTTGCCCTGGTCAGTTCACGGTCGGCACCTGGTTCTGATGGAGGCTGAATTCTTTGGCTTTGAGGCGCAGGCTGGCAATGCTGTTGGCCATGTTCACCCCTTGGGTAGGCGTCGCAGTCCCACTGGAGCTGTAGGAGGGCACAGTGCTGCAGGGAGGGAGCAGGGGAGGAATGAGGCATGGCCCATAGAGGAGCCCCCGTGCCCTGCATGGTCCTGCCAGCTTCCCAGGCCAGACTGGCTGTTCCCTCTTAGACCTCTCCCACAAGAGCAGTCAAGGCTTCAGCATTTTTATGTGGCTGGATGCATGTGGGAACCCCTCAAACTATGTACCAGGAGGCCCTGTCTTCAGCTTTTGGACGAGATGACTGGACGCAGAGAGCTGGGAACCAGAAGGGACCTATGCCACCTCCCATGCTGAGATGTGGGAAGGGTCAGCATGAGGCCAAGCGAATCCCTTGCGAGCAGACCAGGGCTCCCACTCTGGTCCCAAAGTGCATGGAGGCAGGGAAACCTGCTCAGCGGCCGGCAGTGGATGCTCAGATGGGGCTGAAACAGGTTCCCAGAGCAAAGCTGGACGAGCTCCTTTTGGCCTCATGAAACCCCGCGTCCTCAGCAGCGACACGGGGCTGCACTCCCACAGCAGTCTCTAGGCAACCTGTCCCATGGCCACCTCCTCCCCAGCTCCTCCAGTGCCTGCACCTACCTGTATGGGGAGGTGCTGGTCCAGGAGAGGTACTCTGGGGTCAGCGCGGTGGGCCGTGGCGCCATGGGCTGCTCAATGGCTGCTTCTTGGCTGTAGGATTTGAGGAGCGATGCCGATCTGTTGGCCAGCATTGCCCTCTCATTACGGCGAAACTTGGCCCTCCGGTTCTGAAACCAGACCTGCACGGGAAGGGAAGGTTGTCAGCGGGGACCCGGTATGAGCAGGGATGTCCCAAGCATCTGTCCTACTGATCGCGGTCATGTGCAGGATGAAATGAGAGAGGGGACAGTCCCTGCTCCTGCCTGGGGACAAGACAGAGGGTGTTGTTTTCTCCCACACAAACCTTTGCTCACCTGGACTCTTGCCTCGCTGAGGTTGACCCTTCTCGCCAACTCCTCCCGCACGAAGGCATCGGGGTAGTGTGTCCTCTCAAAAACCCTCTCCAGAGCCTGCAGCTGGCTGCTGTTGAAGGTAGTGCGGTTCCTCCTCTGCTTCTTCTTCCTCTTGGCCGCCCCACGGCTCGGGCTCAGGCTCTCACCTGTGGGGAAAGCACAGAAGAGGCCACATGAGAGCCAGACACATGAAAGTCCCCACAGACCCCACATGAGGTCCTGGCCAGGCTCAAGCCCTCCTGGGGGTCTGCACTGCCCTGCTCCATACCAGCCGTGCTCCCTGTGGACACCTGGGACTCTGCAGGGAGCAGCATACGTGCAGCCCTGTGGTCTCCATGAGAATCAAAACCTCTTTCAGGACCTGCTGGAGCTTAGGGTTAAACCCAACATTTGCAAAGACCTGGTGGCTAAAACCACCCAGACCTGTTTTTGACTACCAGTCTCAGCAGATTCTGGGCAGCACTTGACCCAAACTGCTGGGACTGGATCTCACAGGCTCCCCCAACAAGGACACATCCATGGGGTGTCTTGACCTTGGCTCTTGCTAAGGGCTTAGGTCAAGCTTTCATGGATGGTGGTGGAAATTCAGCACTAAAACATCTCTGAGATGTGGGTCTCAGCTCCCACGTCCAGCACTTCCTGAAGCCCTGGCTGTGGCATGTCCTCAAGGTGACACAGGATGGCAGCTGAGCATCTGCTCATCCAACCCTGGTCTTCAGAGCTAGGAATGAATGCCACCGTGTCTCGCAGAGCTCAGCCTCTGCAGTGTTTATTTCTGGCTTTGCTGGCTCATGGAAACATGAAGCTGAGGGTGTAGTTTGGTTTCCCAGTATTGATCTTGGGCTTTCAGCCAGGCTGAGATTAATCTCCTCTTTGTCACTAATATCATCAGGTTTAGGCAAGTTTATGAAGTCTTTTTCTGAGATACCCAGTCAGCTGCCTGTAAAGGCTTTATGGGGAACATGTCTTGCTGTCGTTCTTCCTTATGGAGGTACTGGTTAATTATTCTTTCTGTTAATAAAGCATCTGGAGCCAATCTGTACCTACTGGTGGGAAAGTATTCTGGAATTATTTGAAATGTTAATAGTTTTATGACATTCTGATTCATAGCAGGGTTATATTGGGGTTTTCTGCTCTATATCATTGCAGAGGCCATGATGGCAGGAATTGCTACTCCCTGAATATGCTCAAGAAATAGATACTTGCTAATAAGCTATCTTGATACTTATTAAATAGATGTGCAGCATTTTCAGATGATACTTGAGCAAGTGACAAAATGTATGACAAGGCATATTAACTATCCTGCGTCAAGACACCACTAAGCTGTTGAGCAGGAGGAAACTACGGATTCCAAGACCTTTAAGGCCAGAAAAATCTTCTTGGACCTTAATTCTGAATAATTCAAGCCATGAAACCTCCACCAAGTTCTCCATCAAGTCCCTAAGGTCCCTTTGTGCCCAAGTATACCACTCTCAGGGGCTGTCCCATCCTGAGATGAGCCATGAGGACCAGAGAAATCCCAGTATCTGCTGACAGGTTATCCCTGGGACTAATCATCTTCTGGCCAAAGCAGGGTCTAAAGCTACTGCAGAGTTTCCCCTTCTCTGAAAACCATGCTGCTGGCTGATGCCACCAACAGTGTCCCAGTGCCAAATGCAAGCCACAGCAGGGGATGTGGCAGAGGACGAAAGGTTAAATTTATTTCCATTGCTGGCAGTGGCCTCCTGGAAAGAGCAGATGGATTCTCTGGCGCTTTGCTATAGCGAGGACCAGTGCCAGGGTTTGGGAGTGCTGGGTGCCTCCAACACCCTGACCCATTAAGGCATGAAGCATTGGGCTGGGAGGAGATGCAGGGATGCGGAGGTGGGACCTGGGCACCGCCACCAGTCCCTTTCCCCATCTCCCAGGCACTTGCAGCGGTGCTGCATCATTTTGACCATGATGGGGCCAAACTGCTGTGACCACGGGGAGAAGAGAGCATCCCTGGAAGGGAAGGGGAGGAAAAGGAGCTCTGTCCACCTCCCAGGGCCTCGCTGCAGCTGCCAGCATTTCTCTGGGTCTTTTATTGTGTTCTAGGTGCATTTGGACCTTGGTTGACCAACCCCTGGGCTGGAAGCAGCCCATGCTTTTGTATTTGGGACATGACCTTCTTGGTTGGGTAAAGATATGATGGACGGCGCCGTGCCTGAAATACGTGCAGGTTTGAGGCCCTTTCCCTGGCCAGGAAACCGCAGGCTGCCCTTCACCGCTGTTCATGTTTAAAGGCTCACAAATAAAATTCTCCAGATTCCCTCCAGCCCTTGTTCCTGCAGCTTCAAATGTTCTGCCAGTCTCTGCTTTCCAGTTGCCCCTTTTAGTTAAACTCCTTTTTTGGTCCTGTTTTCCTTCAGCGAGCTAATGAGCTGCTGGATTAAAATACATGAAGTCCAGCCATGGTTGTCCCTGAATTTTGCGGGAGCCTGGGACTGAAACGGGAACCATCAGGCTGGGAAGGAGCTACAGGATATAACAGGGCGAGAGACGTTTCCTTGTGGGTTTATGGCCACCCCATAGGGCTTCTGGGGAAATTATGGACTGGGGTCTGGTTCAAAAAGTGCCATCACCAAGGGCACCCAGTGCCCCCCACCAAACCTGCAATGATTTCAACAAAACCTAGTAAATGTATAAATTAAATTTATAAACCCCCTTTGGTTTCGTCCCCGATTTAAAATCTGGCTATAGGATGTTTCCATAAGTGATGGCTTCTCTTACCCACTTTGGTTGAAAGCGAGGAGGAGGAGGAGGAAACGTTCCTTAAATTAACTCTCAAAGAGCTCCATAGGATCTGGCCCTATTTCTGGCTGGTTTCTATCTCCCCAAACCTGTGGAGGCAAGAGCTAAACAGCTGCGGGAGCTGGGTGGTGCCAAGCGATTTCTGTATGGGGCTAGCAGGGGTACTGGGACAGAGCTTTAAGACCGCAGTTGGGTCAGGATGCGTCTGGGTGCCGGCAGTCCCTGGGTGGTTGGAGAGCTGTGAGCCGTGGGCTGTGTCTGGGTTGGGGCATTTTGTTCAGCCCCTATTTCTCGTTTTAATGGAGGGACCTTCTCCTGCACCACAGCACCCCATGTGATGCTCCAGGGAGCTTCTCAGAGGATGCTGGTGGCCAAAATCCCTTCCCCACCTGCTCACACCTCCCCTAAAACATGCTGCACCCTGGTGTAGCTCAGAGCTCCCCAACCCCCTCCAGAAACCTTTGCTTTCCAGCTCAGTTCTCTATGTTCATTTCCCCCCCCATTTTCCATCCCATCTCTGTACTGCAGGGAGGCAGCACCATGCCTGGGGTGCCTGCCTGGGTCCTCTGCTCCGCTCAAGGATGAGCCTTGGTAAAGGATCAACATCTTTTCCCCATTAGCTCAGGCATTGCAGGCTTGTGGGACCAGATAAATGCCACCCTAATTGCTGGCGGCATGCATCTGACAGGTTTACAGCGTGCAAAGTCGGTCCGGATCGCTTCTATCAAAGATGCTTTAAAAATCCCAAATTAGCTTTCCAAAAATGAGAGCACCGCTAAATGCTCTGCGGCATTGGAGAAGGAATGGTGAAGGGAATGGGTTGGGTCCCCTGAAGACCCCTTGCCATCTTGCTGCCACCCATCCCTGGGAACTGGATTTAACCAGGTTCGCTGACACCTTAATGGAGGAATTGGAAACCGGTTCCCCGCCCCGATGGGCTTCCAGGCATAAGAATTTGTAATTGCACAAAGTTAAAAACGAGCTCACCACCATCTTTCTTTTGCCCTAAATCACTGCTCGAGGAGGTTATGGAAAAAGCCAAACCCTTGCCTTTGTCAGCTATAATTTGGGGGTTCATTTGGGGCACGGCTGGAGGCATTGGCTTGATTGTCCAAGCCCAAGGTCAGAGGGGAGTCCTGAGCCATCCCCCAGCCACCTTTGCCTTTGGTGTATTTATCTTCCACTGATTAGAATTTCCGCTAAAGGGGAAAAAAATGCAGGGGAAGGGGGAAAACGTGGGGGATAACGTTACTGAATAACGAAAGATGACATGGCTGGGAGGATGGGGAGAGGAACGCACAGGGGCTCTGCACAGAGCACGATGGGCCTAGTGTGCTTCACAAAAAAAAAGCCTTAATTTGCCCCAGTGTGTTAGAAAAGACACGAGTCTTTTTGCCCATGATATGGATGAGTTTTGGGGTGCTGGATGCAGCCTGGGTAACCTCCAGCCTCCTCTCCATGATGCCCAACCTTAGCCAATGCTGCCTGTCTGAGAGCTGCGGGCAGCCCAGGAGGCAGCACTCTGCCCTACGGATGCCATGGGGTGCGGGGAGTCACCCTAAAACCCTTCTCCATACAGGAGCACTGATGTTGGCAAGCCTGGACTGCGCCATGCCGGTGAGCCACCCTGCCGCCGGGAACTGGGGAGCGACTGGTCCTGCCCCATTTGCAAAGGCAACGGCCCCAGTGCTGCTGGGTCAGGGCCATGCTGGTTCAGCTGAGCGCCGACCAAGTCCACTTTTCCGGCTCTTGCCTTTTCCCTCTGTGCTTCCATTAGTTTTCCATAGGAAGGACTCGGCAGGTTTCAGCTGCCAAAGCCTGGGCGCTGGGCTTGCCAAGGGGGGGCCCCACGCCGGCAGAGCCCCCAGCCTCCTGCGCAGCAGCCGCCGAGTGCTGTAAAGAGGTAATTTTCACTAGATTTCCACCGAGGCTTCGGCTTTGACTTACGACCTCCATTAGCGAGCGATAAACGACCTCCATGCAGCTGTGATCCAGACCTAACCAGCATTTAAAATCCCAGCCGCTCACACGCCTGAGCCCCGGGGACTGCGGCATCCCCGGGCAGGGATGCTCTGCCAGGGCAGCTCATCCCTCAGGATGGCTTTCAGTGGTGGGCTCCATCACCAGCCATGCTCGGGCTCCCACTGCCGGGTGGCTCTTCTCTGGACACCAGATTTTGGGGGCTTTCTTTGCAAAATGCTCATCCCAGAGCACGGTGTTTGCCCAGCACTGTCCCTGTGACCCGGGTTGGTCACCTCGGCCGACTGCAAGCCTGTCTTTCCCCTGGATGATGCTGCAAAACCCCCCATGTACACCGCCGTGTCCTAGGACAGGTTTTGCTGGCTCCAGCTCTGCCACTTGGCTTTGGGGTGCAAATACCCCCCTTTTTCAGGGGCCATGCCAGGAGGAAGGGAGTTCAACCCTTTCCTGCAAAAACACCCAGGCTACATCTCCTCCAATGTGTTTCATTTTCCATTGCACTGCAGACCCCGGAGCCCTGAACAGTTTTCTGCCGTTAAATTATTTCACGCGTTCCATTTATTTGCGAGCAGTTTGCCAAAGACCTTTTAAGCTTTAAATTTTTCACCACCACTACACCCCCCCCCAGCCAAATGATCAAATCTGCCGTAACATTTACTTCCCTTCTCCTCCTGGAATGGCATTTTTTTCCCCCTTTTTTCTTCTTGGGTATAATTTAAGGGTTGAAATAGCCTGGAGGGAATTAGCTGTAAATTCTTCCTAAGACAAATAAATTCAGCCCTCTAAGTTTCTACGTTTTTCAAACTGTTGAGAGACGTTTTGGGTTTGTTTTACTTGAAATAATGATCATGGCATATCTGACCCTCAGGCTGCGGCCGGCTCTAACCAAATAAATAGCTTTTATTAATTAAGGTTTATCCTTAACAAATAAAACCCCAATTTGATCTCGGCCGGCTGAATTAGCAAAAATAAACAACGGGTTCTCCGGGCACTTGATGTGGATTTAACAAATTAACGCTGGGCCTTCATCAGGGAAGCCGCAGGGTGGTGGAGGCCTTTTACAGCCAAGAAATCCTTTGGAAAAACAATGTCTTTCGTTTCTCCCATGGTCTCCCTCGGTAAACATGTGGAGTCCCTTCATCCCTTTCTATACTCCGGGGAAACGAGGAGAGCTCCGGCAATGATGTCCGCCAAAGTTTCATGTGCTATTGTTTAACTTGTTCCTCTAAATCATGCAATGAGGAGGAAGCGTTTCCCTTTGGATCGCGGCGAGCAGTGCCGGAGCAAAGCTCTTGGGTTTGGGAATTACCCCTCTGTGGTGTACACCCGCTCCAGCTCCTTTTTATCCTGTAACCTTCAGTTGGGACACCCAGAGCCCAGGGGTGATTTGGGGGTGCATGGGCAGCCGAGCACAGCTGAATCCCCTTTCCAGAGGCTACTGCTAGCACTGCCCTGTCTTGGGATGTGACTGAGGTCAGCCTGGGAGCCCCCGGGGGGGGTTTACCAGCCCACACTGGGGCTTTGCAGCAAAGAGGGATGGCAGGAGGGATGCTCTACAGGCCAAAGGGGAGCTGGGGGCTTGTCCCTGCTTATAGGCACAGGTGGCACAGGGTTTGTTGCAGAAGTGATGGTTGGAGCTGCCTACACCACTACAGGTCTTTAATCTCACCAAATCGTCTCGGGAAGCCCGGGACGGGGCTGAGAAGCAGCTGGGAAGCTGCCGTCCATGTGTGCTGGGTCACCCAATTGCGGTGCCTCTCCTGCGCCCACCAGTGAGCCCAGCCTGGGTGCAAGGGACCAAAACGGCATCGCAGCTTGGGGACAAAACCATATCGGTGTAACTCCGTTTTCTGTGTGGTTTCACCCCACTACTCAAGAAAGAAGCCGCTTGGGGCCACCAACCCCTGCCCACAGGGTGCCGGTCCCTGCTTTGCTTGGCATGGTGTTGCAAGGTCCAAACCCATCCCGGCAACAACCCATGGGCACGGGGGATGGGGTATCCCTGGGCGATGGTGGCTGCCAGGCGCTCTCCAGGCTCCCCCGCTGCCGGGAGCGGGCTCCGACCTCCTCATCCCAACCCACTGCCACTCCCTGCTCCCCCTGCAGCCCAGCCCCAGCCTCATGAAGACCCCGGGAATGCCGGAGGCTCTGCGGGGGGCATTGAAGCCGGGGGGTCCAAATGTGCTGAGTCCGAAGGAAACTTTCTCGGCTCAAGTGGCGTACATGAAAAATTTAAGAGAGGGGCAAGTCTCAGCTACTGGAGAAACATTACAGCAAAATGTTTCCGAGGATGTTTCACCTCATTAATTGTGAAAAAACTGAAACGCTGACACGTTTTTACAGGCTGCCAGTTTTGCTGGGGGAAAAGTGTCTCTGTTAAAAAGGAGCAGCAAAAGCCTGGACCAAGAAAGAGGCCAAGGCTGTCCCAGGAGGGCCTTAGCCTGTGCTCACTGACAGGCAGCAGCAGACTGTTTTATGGTTATAGAGCTGCCGCTGCACCAGCCAGAAACCACCCAGCGCCGCGGTTCGCTGCCCCCGGCTCCGTGGACGCCCAGTTTTCAGGAGCATCCTGCCCTGCGGTGCTGCGGCCCTGGGGGTGCTCTGTGTGCAGCCGGCACCCCCCGAGCCCAGGAGGCTTTTTCCCTTGCACCCCCAGAAGCCCAAATTGCTGCTCTGCAGCGATGCCGGGGATGGTGTGCCGTGTCTGAGTACCCATCGAAGCATGTCCAACTGAAAGCCCGAGCAAGCCAGGAAGGTGCTGGCGAGCCGGCTGAGCCGGTAGCATCCCTGCATCCCAGCAGGGATGTGTCCAACCTGTACTTGCAACCCTATGACGGCACTGAACCCTTTTTTTGGCTCATCCCCATCTTTAGTGCAGCAACCGCGGTAGGAACATGATACTTAGCTGGGTTTTGGGACCAGAAGAAACCTGGAAAGGAGGAGCCCCATGTTGCAGGACGCTGCCTCTCTTAGGGACAGTCCCAGCCCAGAAGCAGCCATCAAATTCACTGGCAAGAGCCGTCAGCAGATTCAAAGCTGGGTCTCCAGCAAAAGCGGCAGTGATTTATCTGCTGCAAAACCCAAGCGCACAAAGGACAAGATCAGGAGTCCATAGTGAGGAGAGGATGAAGAGATGGGATGAAGGAGATGAAGAAAGAAGAGGATGAAGAGAGGGGAACCAGATGCTGGAGAAGCCAGGCGAGGACCCAGCTGGCCAAGTCGTGTGCTGTGATTTAGAGAGGATGCCCTGAAAACTGAAAGCTGGTGAAATCCACGGGGCTGCAGTCATCTGCTACAGGTAAAGGCCCGAAGTTTTGACGTGCCCAGCACTCCCTGAACACTTCACAGCCCTTCCTACCACATGGGAGGCTCCTGCCCCAGCCAGAGGCTCTCGTGCATGGCCCAGCATGGTGCTCACCCAGCTGAGGCCAGGCCCCGGGAATGGTGTTTTGGCACGGCCAGCTCCTGCGTCAGCGGAAACGTTTAATGAATTAATTGCAGCCGCATTCCCCAAAGGAGTAGGCAGGGTTGGTGGGATGCTGTCAAGCCTCAGGAAAGGGCTGGGGAACATCTTTGGCCATGAAGCTCCAGTGGGAGAGGGCTGAGCAGCACAAGAAATTCCTCCCCATTCTCCCAGGTGGCTGGGGTAGCTGGTGCTATCATCCGCCTTTTACCTGGGGTGGGAACTGCCTGCCCACGGACAAACCTTTGGAGGAGGGGACATGGACAGACCCCACTGCTGGGCTCACTGGCTCTGGGATGCACCCCAGAATCCTGGCCCTGGCTCTGACCCTGCGGTGGGATCCAGGCCACGATGCCTGGCACCATCAGCAGCCCCTGAAACAACTGCTCCAGAAACAGGCTTTAAAGCTGTGCAACTGTGTTGGCGCCCAGCTCGATGAAGTCCCTTACTGCGCTTTCTCAGCCGCCTGTCTCCTGTGCTCCCTGGGAGCCGGGGCCAGGGCCATTGTGCAGGACCACAGGGCTCAGACTGACTGGCTTTGCCCGCCAACGGGTGGCACTGGCCCAGGGCATCCAGCCCAGGACCTGGGGTGCCGAGTATATCCCTTGGGCTCAGTGATCTGCAAGCAAAAAATTCCCTCCCAGGGCCGTGCCCGTGCGGCGAGTGACCCCAGCCTGGCGAAGGGCTTTCAGGGGCTGCCAAGAGCATCCCGTGCACTCAGAGGAGGCTGCAACCGCAGCCCGACACAATGGGCTGTCCCGGCTCCAGTGCTGCCATTGCCTCCATTGTGTCAGGTCTCCGCAGGAATGGAGCTGCAGAGGAGCCGAGCGGGAGCCAAGCCGGGGTGCTGCTCCCTGCTGGGTACCCCAATTTTCCCCCCAGGGGATGGCAGGGCAAGGAGAAAAGCCTCCAGGGAAAGATCCGTCGTCTGCGTGAGTTTCCCAGGGATGGTGGCACTGCGGCAGTCACTGCCCAGCACCACGGTCGGCTTTGTGTGGTCAGGGTCTGGCCAGGGTCTGGCATCTTCCCTGCTTGTGGGGTCACTCTCCTCTGGGGTCCCCCTTTGCCTAGATGGGGCTGGGGTCACACAGAGCCTCCAAAAATTCATCCGCGACAAGTCTGGGATGGGATGTCCCCTGCAAATGCCAAAGAGGGAGAGGGGGAGACAGGATGGATATAGGGATGTGGTGCGTGTTCTGCCACAGCTCCTGGCTTTGTCCAGTGATGCTCAGAGAGGCTGTGTCAGACCAAAGGGCTCCTTGGGTGGATGCTCCTGGCCGTGGGGCCAGGAGTAGCAGGAGCCACTCGACCAGGCAAGCCAAAGCCCTCACAGCACAGCCAAGTGCCTCGGGAAAAGGCACCGCGGTGGGTTTGAAGCATCGAGCTGGGCCAAGTACAGAGCAGCACCGACCAACGGGGGGGCAGGAATTTTAATTTTGTTCTCCCGCGAATCTGCCAGTCCCTGCGGTGGAGGCCCGGGGACCAACAAAAGGCGCTGGCTCTCCCCCAGCCGCCGGCGGCCGGGAGCCTCCCCGGCGAGGAGGCATTCACCGGAGGGGGGTTGCTTTCATCTCCCAGCCAGGAGACCTTCTTGGGGTGGGACAAGACCAGCGGTCAGGCTGTCCTGCACCTCACGCTGCTGTAGCACTCCGGGATGCCCCTGGGGACAAAGCCCCCAGGTACCCACCTGGAACGCAGCCTCCCCGCTTTGCCAGCACCGGTTATGCCGTGCATTAAAATAGCTGAGCGCAGAGAGTGGCAGCACCAGTGATGGTTAACAGATGTGTGAACGGGCTTCTGCGGCACGGCGAAATCGCTGGCCTGGGCTCCGCTGTCAAAAGGCTGGGGTTTGGGTCACCCCCGGGCGCTGCAGCAAGGGGGTCTGGGTGGAGAGGACAGCCACGGTGGCTCCCCACAGCCATCAGTGAGTGGGACGCTGCGAAGGATAATGCCAGGATGGACGATGCCAAGACAGACAGACCCCACTGTCCTGCATCGGGGCTGAGCATGGCAGATGCTGCTTCTCTCCCCATCCTGCAAACCGTTTGGTGCATCCATAATGCAGCCGCAGAGGTGCCAACACCACTCACCCACAGCTGCTTGACATAACAGGTTACATAGTTTCCCAGCAAGGCACGGGGCATGTGTAATTAATTAATGCTAATGAGACTTGTGCAAGCGCCAGCCCTGAGAGCAGCACCCGCCTGCGCTTGTGAAGGTCCACCAAAAATTCAGCTTTAACTGCAAAGTGGGTTTCCCCAGAGGCTGGGAAGGGGACGGGATGGCGGGTGCCTCGGATCATCACAGTGTCAAGAGCTTGCTGGGTCTTTTGCATGGTGTTTAAAAAATAAAACTAATCAGCCAGGACGGCATAGCAGGAATGCTGTGTAGAGGGCTGGCTCCCGGCCAGGGACCCCTGGCACGGTGATCCCAGCCTTCCTCAGCCCTCCTGCCCCCCAAAAAAGGTGGTTTCTTGAAATTTAATAGGCGAAAACCCATAGCAAGCCAGCCCCAATGGCATCTGGCACTGAAACCCAACACCAGCCCACCAGCTTAAAGCACAGACCCCATTGCATCAGGGTCATTGCCAAGAGGGAGGGAAAAGGACGGGCAGGGACCTGGGGAATGGTAGGAACCCACCCAGTTTCCCCTCCTGCCACCTCCTGCCACCGACCCGACTCCCCTTTCTTGTTTGAGGCCAATTGGGCATTTTTCACACCCAGGCCAAGATGCCACTGAGCGCCCGTTTTATCAGCGAGCACCAGCACCTGCTGAGAGCCCGTCCCACAGCCACGGGCTGGCATCCCTGGACTGGGGACACAGGCACGTTTGTCCAGGGCATGGGGTGGGTGCGAGCCCCCGGCCAGGACCCCATCCCACCACTGCTCCGAGGAGGACCCTCGTGGGCGCCTGCACGCACAGACGTCCCGGAAACCCTCGCCAGCTAGCAGCATCGCTATCCTCTGGTCTGGTTTTCATTTGAGGTCGGTGGCCTCTCGCCAAATTTATTGTAAAACATTCATTTTAATAAGTGGCTCGTGTCTTTTTTTTTTTTTTTTAAACCCAGCCTGGTTAACTGTTTCCAGGTTAAAGCAAAGCTGTGCGTGGCAGGGACAGTGGGGATGGCAGGGACGGTGGGGATGGCGGGGATGGCAGGGTCGATGGGGATAGGACAGCAGGCAAGTTGCTGGGGCAGGTGCCAGCCATGGGGAGGGCACCAGGGGACACCCTAAAGATACCAGGGTGGGGGCAGCTGCATTAGCGTCTCGCTTCTGCAAAGCCCAGCAGAGCTGAGACCCTCACCCTTATCACCCCAAGCCTTCATCCCCTCCGGGTCCCCAGGGAGCCCAAGCACCATCTTGCCACACTGGGGACTCTGACCCCAGCACCCAGCTGGCCAAGGCCCCAAAACCCAGCCAGCAGCAAAGTGGGGGACACGCTGGCACTGGTTGGTGTCCCAGGGTGTGGGTCAGGGACCTCCGGGCACTCTCATACAAATCCCATTAAACTTAACCCCTGACAGGTAACTGGATTGTAGTGAACACGCAAAGGGCTTCGTGAAGTGGACGGTGCCTGGTAGTTTAGTTTCGACATTTGTTTTAAGTTTTATAAACCCCTAATACTAATAGAAATGCTTCAGTGTCTTTTAATTTAAATGAAAACAGTTATTTTTTTAATTTAAAAATTCCCCTGAGGTATTTACAACCCCCAAATTACAGCCATGTGGCCAGCCCAGCCGAGAAAGTGAAACCGGTGAGGAAGGAGCATGGCGACCGCCCCAGCCTGAGACGAGCCCAGCATGGCCCCCAAGCAGCACCGTGCCAGTAGCCATCTCCACATCACCCATGTCCCCTCCACAGCACGCCATGGATGGACTCTGCTTCACACCTTTGCAGGGGACACAGGATCCCAGTTCACGGGGCAACCAGTCCCCCAAGCTGCCAGCCCCAGCTGTCCCTGGGTGGATGGTATCCTTCTATCTTTCCCGCCTTCCTTCCGTCCTTCCTTTTTTGTCCTTCCCTCTCCCTTCCTTCTCCCTTTCCCTCTCCCGGACCCACCTTAGGCTGCTGTGGGCAGAGGCAGGAGCCGCCCCACAGCACCCGGGGGGTTTGGAGATAGGAGCTGCCCCTGCCCATTACCCCATCCTGTGCCCCTTGGCCGTGCTGCTGCTGGACCAGGCTCTTTGCTCCCCACCACCCACCCAGCGCTGTGTGCGGGGTCCCCTGTGTGCTCCCCTGCAGNGCCCCTGCAATGCCCTGCATGGCTCAGGGTGCAATGCGACACCCACCCACCTACA
Organism: Pandion haliaetus; assembly: GCA_013401275.1. Taxonomy (NCBI): domain Eukaryota; kingdom Metazoa; phylum Chordata; class Aves; order Accipitriformes; family Pandionidae; genus Pandion; species Pandion haliaetus. Next base: position 159,878 of record VYZV01022114.1, on the reverse strand, counting down.
CTGCAGTGCACTGTGCAGTGTGGGGTGCAATGAGTGTGGGGTGCAATGCAATCCCCCCCCACCTAAGCAATGCCCTGCATGACCTGGGGTACAACACAACTCCCCTGCATGACTCAGGGTACAATGCAACACTCCCTCCCCCTGCAACGCCCTGTACAGCTTGGGGTGCAATGCAACCCCCCCCATACAGACATTGCATTGCCCTGTACAACTTGGGGTGCAATGCAATCCCCACCCAAGCAATGTGCTGCATGACCTGTGGTACAACACAGTCGCCCTGCACAACTCAGGGTGCAACGCAACACCTCCCAAACTGCAATGCCCTGTACATCTTGGGGTGCAGTGCAATGCCCCTCCCAAACACACACACACACTGCAATGCCCTGTACAGCTCAAGGTGCAACCCAAACCCCCCCCACCCCATGCCCTGCATGACTCGGGGTGCAACCCACAAGCCGGGGCAGCACGACCTGCTGCAGCAACCCCTCTGCTCCAGCTCTGTACCTGGGCTGCTCCCCGCAGCCCCCAGCCTTCATCTCTGGTGCCTGCGAGGACCCCCCGAGCTCTGCCCCCTTCCCAGCTCCCCGCTCGCCCCAGTGCTGCCATGTGCTCCCCGGCGCTCCCCTGCCATGTGCACTCCAGTTTCCTTGCGTGTGAAGCCTGCAGCCTCTCAGATTCAGTGGCTGGAAAGGATGGCGCCTCTCCACATCTGGTTCAATGCGCGAGCCTGGCGCCTGGCTTAGCCACAGTCTCCATTCAGAGACACACAGACTTTAATAGACTCATACAATTCTTCCTGATCTATCACTGCAGCCGCAGCTGAAAAGCTGCTTTATTATACGCACTCCAAAGGGGGATGAGGAGGGAAGGGGAGGGGGCCGGCGGCTGGCGCTGCCTCTCTCTGAAGGCTCCCAGCCCGCTCGGCGTCCCCCCGAGACCTGAGCTGGCCCCCCCCCCCCACCCCTCGCCCGCCCCTTCCCCCCGT